>CAIGRP010022780.1:0-16288 GCA_903798385.1 Fraxinus cuspidata | reverse complement strand
GTTCTGAAAACCATTTGTGATTGCTGCACAATTGGTTCATTTGATCGTTGTATCCTGGAAGTGATTGTCCATAGAGGTCGCAGCAGTTATCGACGGGCAATTTCGCTTTAGGACATCGTGCTGTCACGAGACTCGATCGGTCGATAAGTTTTATTTCTGCACTTTACTGTATTGCAACTAGATTAGATTCTAACAAGTTGTCCCAGCTGTTTCCAGCAGGAAGTTTTTACATTACAATATTACGTGCCGCCCCGCCCAGGTAGTCTTGTATGACGTTGACGAGGTTGTGTCAAAATGATTTGGGCTGTCCGAAAATTCGATCCTTATTTGGGTCGGACCGTCTCAGTTTGTGTTGATCTCGATGTTCTAGCTAGGTTAGGACCATGCCAACCGTTTTACATCTCTATAGACGCAACCCTCCATGATCCAGAGCATTCCGAGTATGAAGTGCTTTCGCTGCAAAATCCGTACACTTTGGATGGTTAATTCATTGTCCCAAGCGAGTTTCCAACCGGTCTAATCGAGTATTAAAAACAATTCAAATTACTATCGAGGACTTGAGATGACACATCGAAAATTTTTGAATGCTCATTAATCAAAATCAAGTCCGATATTGTAAGAGAAAAATAACTAATATAATTAACTTTCGAAAATCTTTGGTCCTCAAAATTCATGATCTAGATTTTTGAAGATTTACTATCGCTAGCTGTGAGACGTGACGTGAACCTTCATAGTCGTCACTCCCGAGACTTTATTTGCAGTCCTTGAGCTCTAGAAAACAACTCTTTCAAGATATGCTGATCAAATCTAGATTGATATTTATTTTTTGGTTCGAGTATGTGTTTGGTGAATTAAATCAGTGGTCATCTTTTCTAGTACTTGATTTTAAAGGGTATTTGATTTGTCATCGAAACATAAATTATCGAAATTTGGATACCTCAACTATAATCGGGGTATTTGATTTCACCACTACTATTATGGATACATCGGCAACAATGATTTAATTAGAGAAAGATCTCGGACTTGTTTGGCCTCCATTATTTGAAATTTTAATGTTTAGAATACTGTTTTTTTTTTTAATGTGCGGTTAAAAAAAGTTTTAAAATTACGTGTAATATTATTTTATTGAATAATGTGTAATTGATAAGAAGAGGGAAAAAAAGAATTATAATTTTAATGGGGATAGCAAATCGGGTTTCTTTGAGAAACAAGTGGTCCGTCCGGTGAATGAGCAAGTCATCAATTGGTAAGCATGTACATACGCTCTACGTGTCGACTATATAATTCAGTCAAGGACAAGTAACATGTAACATGGAATTAGGTTTTATGGAGCCAAATTGACAAACTGTCATTTTTAACCGTGTGAGATTTATAAGAAACATGATGACAAATTACGTGCAGGATTCCCATGAATTCTTTATATTCTAATGCCAACTAGCAATTACCTACAAGTCAGTGCATGCCTAATGGAGAGGGTGAAGGGTCATAAATTTCCACTTCAACTATATATTTTTTAATGAAACATGAAGAATTTACGAAACTAAACGCACGTGTGATTGCTAGGGGTGTCAAACGAGCTAAATCGTCAAGATCAAGTTTGGAGCGGCCCGATTCTCATTTGAACCGTCGGATCTGGCTCCCGTGTCTACCGGTTCGTCCCACTTTTATCAAATTAAGCAAGGTGGGACAGTTTTAATGAGAGGCACACGTGGTATCAGAAGAGCAATGCCCAGTGCCCACGTGCAATGCCTCCAACAGCCTGCAATTATTCGCGGATCCAGTCGCTAGAACCCCGTCGTGTTTATTTCTCTTTTCCGCGTTGTCTCCCTTTATAAACTCCCCATCCTCATCACAGTTCACAAACAAAATTAAACCAACTCCATTCTCCAACAATGGTGGTGTCTGGTTTTCGTAGATCTCTGTCCTTTCCAAACCAGTCGAATAAACCACGAAAAACGCTTCATGTTAGATCAACTAGTCTTCCATGTAGATCATCATCACACCCTGTGATTTCTCATATCAAAGATGAAATCAATGAGCTTAAATCTCGGAATTCGTCGGAAGCTACGTGTGCGTCTGTTTGTGAGGGGTTGAACAGGCTCAAAATTGTCCATGAATCCCTTGATGACTTCCTTCAGCTACCTCAAATAAAGGAATCACTCTCCTCCCACTCTGATTTGATTGAAAAGTTCTTGGATGATTTTCTTCGATTCGTCGACGTTTATGGGATCTTCCAAACGTTGTTTTTGACGTTGAAACAGGAGTATTTGGCACTGCAAATGTCTGTAAAGAGAAAAGATGGGGCCAAAATAGCCATGCACGTGAAGAATCTCAGCAAAATTGCTAAAGAAATTGGCAAACTTGAATCCTCAGTTCAATCCATTGGAAAAAATTACTTATTTTCTGATAATTTTGATGCTGAGTTTGCAGAAATTATCAGAGATGTAATTGAGGTTACAGTCTCGGTTTCAGTTTCACTTTTTGGTGGACTTTCGGCGGCGTTGGGCAGCCGTAAATCACCGCGGATGGGGCTGAGCTGGAAGAAAGTGAAGATTCAACAAGGGATTCAAGAATTTCAACAGATTAATTTGGATACATTAACGGGATTGAGAAAAAAAGATGATGAAGAAATGAAAATGATGTCCAAAAAAATGCAAGAATTAGTGGAAGATTGTATGGGTGGGATTGAAGGATGTGGAGAAAGATCATTCAGGAGTTTAATCAACACTAGGGTTTCGCTTCTCAATTTCTTAACACGATAGAATATTAAAAAAAAAAAAAAAGATTTAAAAGAAATTAATCTTTATTCTCAATAGCGTTTTCGAGTAGGGAAAACTGTAAACACGTACATATATGAGAAAAGCAATTTACAATACATTTGCGTTGCTCTTTTTTCTTTTTGTATTTATTTCTAAAATTATCATTTTTTACTAAAAAAAAAATTAAAATTAATTGTATGTGAACTGTCAAAAATTATAAGAAGAGGCAAAATGCACATGATTTGATTCACAATAATGCAAATTGGGTATTACATCATTAAGAAATTATTAATTAATTCCTTCATAATTGATGTAGCTTTTTAATTAAGACATGATAGTTAGTTAATCAAAAGTGCATTATTAATCTTTGATAATATATCTCCCTTAGCCTACACGTTTGCCGATCTTTTGCTGGAGCTAATGTAAATTAGAATTAAACACGATTAGTATATTGAGCCTCCGTTTCACATAGATTTTTTAGAATATATTTTTTCAAAACTTATATTTCAGAGAATACATGATTAAAAAGTAAAGAATTTTTTTTTATTCACTTGCAAATTTATTTTAATGAGAAAATGTGTACTTAAATACAAATTTGAGAAAATGAGTTAGAGGAGCTAAAGTAGTTTAATAGCTATTATAATGTCATTAATTTATAGGGAAAATTGCTTATTTGGTCCCCAATCTTTAGCACGTGGTAAATTCATCCCCAACTTTAAGCACCATTTGCATATTTAGTCCTCTTGATTCTTGAATGATTACCTGTCAATAATCTCTTAAAATGACAAATATACTACAAAGAAAATTATATCCTTATTTATATTAAAATGGTATGAAAAACAAAAATCATATAGAATTTCGAGTGCCCATCATTGGAAAGAAATAAATGGCTCGCGGAAGCATTGCCAATATTATTTCCTCCGATCAAAGTGGATTTGTGGCTGGATGTAACATTTCGAATAATGCTCTACTAGCTCAAGAATTAATCTCGTCGATGGATAAGAAATGTTTAGCTAGATATAGCAAAGGCTTGCGAACATGGGATTTCCTACATAAGATTTCAAGGAGGTTAGGATTCAATCCGGCTTGGATCCAAAAAAATTGCACATTGTATAGAAAATTGTTGGTTCTCGACGATGGTTAAGCATCTTTAAATCAAGCGATGCCTTGGACTTTTTATGATAGCTTTGGTCTGAAATCATGGTGATGATTATTGCCTCGCGTGTGGATGAAAGTCCAAGATTGAGATCTTTTACTATAGTCCAAATTGAAAATGAATACTAATTCACAAATAATCAGTTATAAAAGAATTCATTTCAAAGGAAGCGTCGCCCTAAGTGATAGCCCATTAAAGTTTTAATCCTAAGGATGAATTTGTTTAAGTACAATAAGATAGGAGAAGAAAGAGTCCTAGTCGTTTTTGCCGATAGAGAAAAACTTTTTTCTCTCTACATCCAAGTTTCATTAAAGTTCCATTCCCAAGTCATCTATATTTGTAATCTATAGATTCGAAGGAAGTGTACTCACAATGAATAAGGGCAAAAGATTCCTACCACGAACTCGAGTCCCATTTTATGTTCGAGGAAATAAAGCAAATATAATTTATGTACTCATAAGTTTCTTTATTTTTAATTTTGAGTATCATATACACTCCTTAATTATCTTAAAAACTAATTAATGGTTACATATAAATTATTAATACCTAAGTTGCCTTCAAGAATAATATTAAAATATCATATCATCTGTACATCAATTTGGTAATTTCATCACAACCTATTATCAAGGGTTATTTAAGTATTAACAATTTATATTTAATTCTTAATTAATTTTGAAGGTAGTCAGAGGAAATTAAAAATAGGAGATCTATATTTTTGAAACATGCAAGTAATTTATGATATTAAAGAGATGGTGAAGGAGTTGTCTCATGTAGTCTTTTATTTATGGTCCTAGTTTGTTGGAGATTAAAATTAAATTTTTGGTAGATATTAATAAAAGTTGATGAAATGTTATTGAAAAGTTGCAAAATTTATGAAATAATTGATTAATATTAATTTTTAATAATTTAGATTAAATCGTAATCCTTCAAACAAGACATAATAACATTTATTTATGAATTCTGCTTCACGTACAGAAGTAGAATTCATAGAAATTTGCTAGACACTCACAGTAGAGGGGGTGGGTGGGTTTTTTTCCAAGAGAAATGATTCATGTACAAAAGCAAAATCAACAGAAATTTTACAGAACACGCACAACATATCCCGCGTAAATTTTTTTAAATACACGGTGGGGCCCACTGTGAGCATCTAATGTTTTCGGTAAAGAAATTATGTACAAATGGAATAATGCTTTTTTCAATAGTGATCCGTTGGATTTTGGCAAATTCATTTCTATACAAATGGATTTACTCTTTATAAAAAGCAAAGGAAAATTAAATAGAAGTTTTAGCACGGATCCAATGAAATGGAGATCCTAAGACAGAAGGACGAGTCTCACGTGGGACGGTATTCTCTCTAACTCCACTTGCGTCATTTTTCAAAAATCACAAGTTCCAGAAATATATATATATATATATATATATATTGAAACAGTGATTTTGTTTTTTTTTTTTTTTTGAGAATATGTAATAAAAAAAAGATTTTTTTTATTTACGTATAATATTATTTTTATTGAAAAATGTGTGATTGAGGGTGTGTTTGAGCCACATTATTTTGAAATAGTAGATTGATAAAAAATGTGTGGTTGAAAAATAATGAAAAATTATTGATGTGATGAAAAATATTATTATATTGAAAAATGTGTGATTGAAAATAAGTAGAAGAATGAGAATTAAAATTTTAATGTGCCTCAAACAGAGGCGGAAAAGAATAAAGAGAAAAATGTATTAAATTAAAATGGATCCCAAACAAGGACAAGCTGCCTTTATGAACTCGAGCCCCATTTTATGTTTGAGGAAATAAAGCAAATATAATTTATGTACTCATAAGTTTCTTTATTTTTAAGTTTTGAGTATCACATACACTCCTTAATTATCTTAAAAACTAATTAATGGTTAAATATAAATTATTAATACCTAAGTTGCTTTCAAGAATAATATTAAAATTTCATATCAATTTGGTGATTTTATCACAACCAATTATCAAGGGTTATTTAAGTATTAAGAATTTATATTTAATTCTTAATTAATTTTAAAGGTAGTCAGAGTAAATTAAAAATAGGAGATCTATATTTTTGAAACATGCAAGTAATTTATGATATTAAAGAGATATGGTGAAGGGGGCGTCTCATGTAGTCTTTTTATTTATGGTCCCTATTTGTTAGAGATTAAAATTAAATTTTTGATAAATATTTATAAAATTGATGAAATGTAATTGAAAAGTTGCCAAATTCATGAAATAATTGATTAAATTGTCTTAGGATAGAAGGACGAGGGTCACGTGGGACGGTCTTCTCTCTAACTCCACTTAAGTCATTTTTCCAAAATCATGAGTTCAAAAATAAATATTTTGAAATAGTGATCCATTTAAGAAAAAAATTTATTTGAATTTACTTATAATATTATTTTTATTGAAAAATATGTGATTGAAAAAAATAAATAAAAATTTGTTAAAATTTAAATAGATCCCAAACAGAGACTAGCTACCTTTTGGACGTGAAACTTTTTTCAACGTATCAAATTTGGCTAAGCTTAAAATTTTAGTAATATAACAATTAAATTAGCCCCGGTTTAATCACATATTTTGTTCATTTTTATCAAAATTCACTGAAAATTTAATTTTTATTAACCCAAATAGAGGTTTAATAATCATTGATGTGTAATTAAAATTAATATTAACTTTAATGTTAAATTATAATTTTAGCTAAACGAGATCCTCGAATGGTAGAATAAGGTTACTTTCTAAAAATTTAACCCTTGTTTTAAAATTAATTTTTTAGTAAATTTTTATAAAAGTTGATGAAATATGTGATTGAAAAATTACGAGTTCTCTAAAGAAAATAGGTGATTAAAATTAATTAAGAACTTTGATTTAGATTAAAATCCCAAACAAATAATTTTCAAAAAGTTTTTTTTTTTATAAAAAAGTTTTCTCGAAATAATCAGCTATTTTTCTTAAGCTTTCCATTCACGTAATTCTGATTTCTGAACAGAAGAAAAGGAAAAATCTGAATTGAATTCCATTTTAGATTCTCACAGGAAAAAAATTGGAAAATCATAGAAAATTCAGAGCTGAACTGAAAAGAAAATCAAAAACCCAAATTCTCTTATCGTATATATACGCAGCTGACATACGGAAAATGTTTATATAGGTGGTCTCAACTGAGTTAACTCGGCCGAGTCATGGGCTGCTGCGAATCTTTGTTCTCGAGGAAGCCGCGCTTCGAAAAGGATCATTGGCACCACAGCCAGCACCGACGTTCCTCTTCTGCCAAAGGCGCGTCCTCCGTGGGCGGCGGAGGGTGCTCGTCGGGCTTCGCTGAATTCACTTTGGCGGAGCTGAAGGCAGCTACCAACAACTTCAGCTTCAACAACATCGTCTCCGAGAGCGGAGAGAAGGCCCCCAATGTCGTCTATGAAGGCCGCCTGCAGAACGGCCGCTGGATCGCTGTCAAAAAGTTCACCAAAATGGCCTGGCCTGATCCTAAACAGTTCGCTGTACGAACATGACGCAGTTGTACACAAACATAAATATGCAAGTTTCAATATCTATTTTTGGAAAATGAATTGACTTTATTTATTCATATTTTGTATTTGAAAGGAGGAAGCAAAGGAAGTGGGGAAACTGAGGCATAGGAGGCTAGCAAATTTGATAGGGTATTGTTGTGATGGGGATGAGAGGCTGCTCGTGGCGGAGTTCATGCCTAACGAGACTCTTGCTAAGCATTTATTTCACTGTATGTTGTATAATTGTTTCAGCTTAATTTGTCATTCATTTATTGCATTTTTAGCATTTCTCCTTCATACTTACTATCTAGATGTATTTTTTAGGAGATATTGGCAAATGTAGCCAAGTTCACAGCTAGGTCAATTATTAGTTCCTTATTCATTCCCTAAACAACGTAATTTATTGTTACTGAAGTTAATACTATGATCATTGGAACATGCTTAGAGCAATGTTTTTAGAATTTATGTAGGGGTTTGTTGCTATGTTAATTATGGGTTTTTGGCATTCCTTTGTGAAGGGATAAGTCTATTTGAATTTTAATTCAAAAACAATTCTTAGGATGAATTTTTACATCTGTTTTGTATGCTTGTCATGCATCTGTAACAAATGATTAATCTACGGAATTGATACAGAAACTAGCTTCTGAAATTTAGAATGTTTCTATTTTCTAGAAGTTGAGTGTTTTTCCCATCTTTTTGAGTATGTGCGTGTTGAGGGTGGGGGTTCATGTGAGGGCATCATTAAGTCAGCTGGATTGCCAGTAGTTACATAATTGGGTTGCAGCCTGTTTGAGTCTCTCTATAAATAAAAATGTTCTGCATTATCCAGCAATGCTTGTGAACATGAGAAATCTTATGGTAATAGCTTGAAATCATGTGCAACAGTGTATTGGAAAATTGAGAACAAGTGAAGTACGTCGACACTTTTTTGGTCTTGAAGTTACCCAAAACTTTAGAAATTTAAGATTTTATCTTGCCTTATGTACCTACAAAGCCGAAATACTCGGGCTTTGAAGGGGTATTTGTCTATATGGTAATTCTCTGTGACACACGTTGTGTGGTCTATCTTTTCCCACGGGTTGAGTACAAATGCGTAACATTGTTGTGAAGTTACCCAAAACTTTAAAAATTTAAGGTTCTCTTGCCTTATTTACCTACGAAATAGTGGGATTTGTCGGAGTATTTGTCTATAGGCTACATTCTCTGTGAAACCCAATGTGCAGTCCATCCTTTCCCCCGTGGTTGGGAATCCCAGAATTCCTGTTAAAGTTGCCTCTTTCAAATTTGTCTTTGTAATTTTATGCTAAAAAATTATGTTTTAGACTTCACAATGTTCTTTCTTGGTCATTTCATATGTTCGTTAAATAATTTTTCTCTACTTTCTTTCACAGGGGAGAATCAAACCCCTGAGTGGGCCATGCGTTTAAGAGTGGCTTTGTATATAGCTGAAGCATTAGATTATTGCAGCAATGAAGGTCGACCACTGTACCATGACTTGAATGCCTATAGGGTTCTCTTTGATGAGGTTAATGAATTTCTTATTCTTAAGCTTAATGATATGCTTTTGTCTTGCAATTCTCTTATTTTCTCCCCCAGGTTAGTATCTCATCTGGGGTCTTTATGTTTTAATTAAAATAAAATGTCTATATGATGAATGCTCTGGCAGAATGGTGATCCACGGTTATCCTGTTTTGGATTGATGAAAAATAGCAGGGATGGTAAAAGTTACAGCACAAATCTTGCATATACACCTCCCGAGTATCTAAGAAACGGTAATATTCAATTTTTTATCTTTTAATTATCTGCCGTGCATATTCCTAAATGGGCCTATATCATATATATTCAATTTACCTTTCTCTTCAACATGGATTATGCCCACAATCTTGAAATTTTGTTGTATGATCGATAAGACATCTAAATGAAATATTCAGAATTTACAACTAACATAAGCATCCCATAACCAGCAAGTAAAGCAATGCGAATAAAGAAGCAATCTGCCTTGAGCCTCTAGAGCTATTAAAGTCCACAGGAGTTTAATTCTCTTATCGCGAATATGCAAAACTTAATCCATGTGAGTCCCTTTGTTTAGAAACCCATTTTCCTGACTACAAAAAGCAGGAAATCCCAATTTGCACGTTCTTAGGCTTTCTCAATATCAGCTTTTCACGGCATGCCACTTCTCACACTTCGCAACCTAGCATCCATCTCTTCCTCGGGCACAAGTACTGCATGAAGGATCTGCCTCTTACCCACTATAGCATTTTGATTCATGCACAGCCGTAATAATATTTTTCGCAAGTCTCGGAGCAAGCACTTTGGGATCATCTTGTCCACAGATCCCAATAGACTAATAGGCCTGGAATCCTCAATATCCACATCACCATTATTCTTAGAGCTGACAAAAACAGAAGTAATGCTTTTCTTATATCTTTCGTGCACGTAAAAAATGCATTGTTTCCATAACGTCCTCTTTTCACCACTTGTCACATGTATGCAAACTGATTCCATTCTGACCAGGATCCTTGTTTCCATCATGCACTTTCTAAGCTCAAAACCCTTAAATGTGGAATTACATTTCTGACCTCTTATTCCCTCATTAAAGATTCTCCTGAATGGGACCTATCCTGCCTCTCAACTATGTAAAACAACATCCCACCATAGGCAAGTCAATCAGCTCCTTTTCCTAAATAAAATTGTTGAAATCAGGCATATCTGAAGAAAATTAGGGTATGGGAGCCTGATAACATTAACTTGCCTCCAATCACCCACAGCTTCTCCCAAAGTTCACAGCTGCCAATTCTTCTGAGAGACTGCTGCAGAAGTTTTTGGATTAAAACTATATTCTCAACTAGATAATGTTGCACAGGAACTATTGTAGATTGCATGACTCCTGTTTTTGCCTTTCCAATTTTGTTATCTTTCTAGAATTTGCTTACGAGAATTAGTATATCTTTAAAATCTCTTGTAGGAAGGGTCACCCCAGAAAGTGTTGCTTTCAGCTTTGGGACTGTTCTTTTGGATCTTCTTAGTGGAAAGCACATCCCTCCAAGTCATGTGCGTATTTACACACTTGATCATTTATTTGCTTAAATGACTTGTTATCTCATGCTTGTATGATTATTGCACTGTGGATTCTTGTACTGCTGCTCATCCAAGTCAGCTTTTGGGTTGATATGGTTACTATTTTTAACTGTCACTTCTTGTTTTATTGTGCCTGTCATTAATTTAGCTTCTGAAGTTTGTAGGGTGGTAATCTCCCATATGAGTTCTTAAAGTAAGGGATGTGTTTTTAGGAAGTTCTTGGCACAAAATAGACATGCTAATTTTGCAACTGGTTTAAAAGTGGTGACGTGTACTAATAAACTAGTATTGATGTTTAGGGATAGCATAGTTCATAACTGCTTCATGAAATCTTGTTATACTAACTAGATGAAGTTACAATACCCTCACCCTCTAGGAAAACCACTTTCACGGTATTTTACCCTTATGATATTTGATGGTCCTTCAGAGTATTCTACTGCTAGAAATTCCCCTTCTAATTTTATTTTGACTTGCTGTGTCAATTGAACTCCCAAAATATGAGAATAGAATAATGAAGGTTGCCTGTGCTTTTAAGTTGTTGTTCCGAGTTTATTAGACAATGAAATTCATTTAAGTTTAATATTCCCTTATTTTGATACATGAGCAGCACTGCTTTGTTGTCTTGTATTAGAATGATTTTTTTGAATCTGATTCCTATAAGATTTCATGCCCCTGTTTGCAATATTGTGCCTGTCAGGCACTGGATATGATACGGGGTAAAAATATTCTTCTTCTGATGGATTCCCATTTGGAGGGGAACTTCTCAACCGAAGAGGCAACTGTAGTTTTTGGTCTTGCTTCACAGTGTTTGCAATATGAACCAAGGGAGCGGCCAAAAACACAAGATTTTGTTTCTACCCTTGCACCACTGCAAAATAAACCTGATGTAAGTCCCATTTTTCTTTATTCTCTTTCAATGGATTCAGAGTGTCTTTTTTGTTCCTTGGATGTTTTTCTTTGTCGGTGCAGGCTAATAATGGATAATATATTTTCTCCTTGCGCCACCCGGAGGGAGGGGGGACCGGGGGGAGTGGTACTTGCATACAATATTGGTTTTATCAAAAGCCATGTGATTAGATGAAAAAAGAGTTATGTGATTAAGTGCACATTGGGAATATGTTGATTGCATTTCATATTAAATATCCACAAACTATTTGCTCTTAAGGTAACAATCAAAATGCTGATTGCAGGTTCCCTCTCATGTGATGCTGGGAATTCCAAAGCAGGAAGAAACGCCACCAACCCCACAACACCCTCTCTCTCCAATGGGTGATGCCTCTTCACGTATGGATCTCACAGCCATCCATCAAATTTTGGTGATGACGCACTATAAAGACGATGAAGGAACCAATGAGGTAATTTATTCTAGCTAAGATGCTATGTAAATGCCTATTTACTAATTCAATTTTTAAGTTATGAATGTTGATGTCAATTACTTTAGTTATCTTTCCAAGAGTGGACTCAACAAATGAGAGATATGTTGGACGCAAGGAAACGCGGAGACTTGGCATTCCGTGACAAAGATTTCAAAACTGCTATTGATTGCTATTCTCAGGTACTTGCAAAAAGTATTGCTCGAATACTTTAATCGAAGTGCATTTGCAACTCTTCCTCATAAAATAATGTTTTTTCTTCTACTAGAAAATCATTTGATTAATTATGTCCCTTCTCCACATCCTTTTTCACCCATCAAGTTAAAATCTTTTTAAACGCTAAATTTTCTTAGAAGCATTTTTTGTAAAACAAGAAGCAATTCTCAATTAAAAACAAAACAACCAGAGGCTATCATAAGATGGCTCTTATATTGTAAGAGTGATTTTATGTATTCAGGAAAAATAATGAACAGAGATCTCCATATCAAGAGTTCACTATCAATGCTTCTTTTGACAAAAGAATGTGATACAATATGTTCCCTGCTAAATACATATATACCTCAATTATCTAACTTGGCTTAATTGCATATCCATCTCTCAAATCTGTTCTTCTTGATGGTAAATATTTCTCAAGACATGAAGTTTGAATCAATAGTGGATAACGAGGTGGCTTTAAAAGCTTGTTTGGGAAGTATTTCTAAACGGTTTTAAATTATAAATAGATAAAAATGAGTGGTGGATAAGTGGGTAGTTCTTATGGGCGTATGGATAAAAATTGGTTTGACCAATTATAAACATTGGCTTTGTTTACTAATCCTATTCTATTATTCTTACATATTTGTTTAGGACAGATAGTTATTGCTTAGTTTATGGATATAAATAATTGTGATGATATGTGCAGTTCATAGACGTGGGCACTATGATTTCTCCAACGGTTCATGCACGAAGAAGCCTCTGTTATCTCATGTGCGATCAACCAGATGCGGCCCTCCGAGATGCAATGCAAGCGCAATGTGTTTATCCAGACTGGTCCACGGCATTTTACATGCAGGCAGTAGCCCTTGCCAAGCTCGACATGCACAAGGATGCAGCTGATATGTTGAAAGAGGCTACCGTGCTAGAAGAAAAGAAGCAACGAGCTGGAAAAGGACCTTGAGTAGTACTCTGTATGCAATTATTTACTGCTTCTGTGTCATTTGGTTTTGGGTCGTAATTTTGTCTAGGGAGGGAAATACATACATTTGCCCGAGTAAATGTTGTGAGTTAATTTATTTTTCTCAGATTTGTTAAATAATTGGTAACCTTTTAAGTGTGTACATTGGTATTTAGAACTTTTATGAGACGACTTTGATTGTGTCGCGGAAATCTTCGAGAAATCTTGATCCGAGCTCTGATTAATCAATCAAATGACCACCAACCGAGGAGGCTCTGACCCACAACTTTAACTCTTGGTTGCCACAAGCTTTTTATCCCCACAAAGGAGATCTCATGGTGATGGAGATATGCAACCCACATAAGGAGGAAGGAGGAGAGAGAAATAATGGTTGAATCTCACCAGTAAACTCACCTCCACGGCTGCCCATTCCTCACTCAAACAGCTGTCTCTCTCAACCCTCTCTTGCACACACCCACCACGCTAAACGGCTGCAATGGTAGGGATATATATATATATACACTCACAGCACTATTATGTCACTTAATTGGGCCAAAACATATCAATAAATGGGCCAACTAATATCACCATCCAACTCAACAACTTGGGCCGTCCACGAGTGTTGGGTCACGAACAACGTTAACTCAATAAATTTGCTTTCAATGGCCCCAAGTTGTTTTCGGGTCAAGCCATCCAAAATGTGTCGATATAAACTTATCCAATATCGGTTTAAAATCATTGTCTAGGATTTATTTGGTATCAAAACCCATCAGAGTGCTTTCACTAGAAAACATTCACCAAGATGCTTTGCTAAATGTATTCTAAGATCCATATCATACTTTTAAGGTGTTAGAATTGTTGGAAAATAATATTGATATTGAATGAAAAGTTACACAAACATTTGTTATCTATTTTATCAGTTTCATTCATTCCACTTTCTTTAGTTTCAAATTTTATCTTCAATGTTGATTTTATCTTCAATGTTGTAACTCCTTTATTCAATTGTATTAATGAGCAAGCTCTTCCTCTATAAGTATAAATAGATGATCTCTCTCGATTGGAAAGATAGAAGTGAGATACAAGCTTATTCCTTCCTGCAACGAACTCCTTCTTTCCAGTTTTAAAATTCTTCATTTTCTGTTTACTTTGAGAGATAGAGTATATCACAGCTAGTTCATAGGCGGTTAACGTAAGTACAGCGTAAACCGACAACCGATTGTATCCTGGGAATCGAACACCAATCAAAACCTCTTGGACTCCGGTGAGGCGGCGAATTCGATTTAAGGAAACTGTGAATACACAGGCCTGCGGTTTGATTTGATTCGCTATATATACACCCACAAGCTTAAATCGAATTTCTGGTTTGGTGAATCAAATTTTGTTCATCAGTTTCTGCTAATTTTTCCAGTTCGTGTTTAATTTTCAGTTGTTTTAACCATTTATATAAAGTTGCATTAAGGTAGATCTTCGAGTCGTTCAAAACTTGAAATAAATAAATAAATAAATAAAGAACTTCGGTCTCTGTATGGTTTCAAGTTAATAGATGATTTTGCATGTTTTTTTTCAACTTGCATGGTTTTAAAATCATTTGGTGATGATTATTTAATTATTTTATAATTACTAGTCATGATTGTCTCATTATTTGTAATGATTACTTACTTTTTCTTTCAATGATGAATTCTAATTATTAGTTAATGATTTTTAATTCATTTTAAATGACTGTTAAAGTTGTTAATTATTTGACCATATAATCTATTCTGTAGTTTTTTTTTTTCGAACGGATAACTTAAATCTCGTATTATTCTTAATATTTTGTTCTAAGATTCAATGGCGTCACATGGAAATGACGATGTGAACAACAGAAGTAACACTGTTGGTACCAGTGTACCAAATCCTGCAATTACCGTAGTTAACCCTATGGAGACCACAACTGGCATTCCTCCCATTGACGTGATAATTGGAGGCAGGAGTTCTCATGTTGGAGTGAACCCAACTTTGCCGACGGCTGCGGCCTCGACATCTTTGCCATCATTTCCAGCTCCATTTTCGGTGAATCATGCAATTCGATCGGATAAGTTTGCTGGTACTGATTTTAAGACGTGGCAGAACAAGATGGTTTTCTATTTCACTACGTTGGACCTTGCATGTTTCCTCACTGAGGATGCCCCTATCGTGGCTGAAAATGACACTGATGTGCATAGGCGTGCAGCTTGGGACGCTTGGAAAAGTGCTGATTTTTTTATGCCGCAACTATGTCCTGGATGGCCTACAGAATTCTTTGTATCACGTATATGTGGTGAAGATGTCTGCTAAGGAGCTCTGGGAGTCCTTAGAAAAGAAATACAAGACCGAGGATGCTGGGTATAAGAAATTCCTGGCCAGTCGGTGTATGGATTTCGAAATGGTTGATTTACGTTCAGTGATGAGCCAAGTACAGGAGTATCAAGTTCTTTAGCAAGAAATGCATGTTGAGGGTCTGACTATGTCAGAATCTCTACAGGTGGCTACTGCAATTCACAAGCTACCTCCTCAGTGGAAGGCTTTCAAAAGCTATTTGCAGCATAAGAGGAAAGAGATGTCTTTCGAGGATTTAATTATCAAGCTGCGCATTGAGGAGGACAACAAACGGGCTGAATGTAAGTCAGAGAATTCTTACTTTGAGAAGGCTAATGTATTGGAGCACGGTCAAAGTTCTGGTGCTAAGAAAGGTCAATCCTTTAAAGCCAAGCTGGATAACGAAAATCGAAAAGATAAAAAGCAGGCTACGAAAGGGTCTCAATTGAAGCCTATGGGTGGGGTAGGAAAGAAACCTAAGTTCCAGTTCAATGGAAAGTGTTTCAATTGTGACAAAGTTGGGCATCAATCGGCAGACTGCCATCAGCTTCGGAGGAATAACAAGCTGCGTTCTCAGGCCAATATGGTTGGAAATGAGAGAGATCATCTCTCAGATGAAATGTCTGACCTAAACCTCACGGCAGTGATTAGTGAGGTTAACCTGGTGGGGTCTAACCCTAAGGAGTGGTGGCTGAATACTGGGGCCACTTGCCATGTCTGCTCTAACAAGAGCATGTTCATTACTTTTTCACCAGTTACAAATGGTGAAAAGTTGTTCATGGAAAACTCTGCAACTTCTGAAGTGCTTGGTAAAGGCAAGGTGATCCTAAAGATGACATCTGGCAGAGAACTTACTCTGACTAATGTGTTGTACGTGCCAGAGATTTGCAAGAATCTGGTCTTTGGGTCTCTTCTGAGCAAGAATGGT
>CAIGRP010022759.1:0-24779 GCA_903798385.1 Fraxinus cuspidata | reverse complement strand
GAAAGAATATAGATTATATAATAATAATAATGATTAGTAAATAAATTGTAGAGAGTAAAGTAGAGAATGAGAGATTGATATTTGATGAGAAAAACTGCTGTAATAGATTAATATTTATAGGGAAAAAAATGACATGGAAAAAAAGTAAAAAAATTGAAGGACCAAAACGGTTACTGAAAACCGTTTGGTCATTCAGTGACCAGAACGGTCACTGAAATTTTTCTATTTAAAATTTTTTTTATTATAAGGCTTGTGGCTCGTAAAAATCGAGCTGCTCGTATAATGGGCCTGCTCGGCTCGTGCTCAGGCTCGTTTTTGTCGAGCCGACGAGCCCCTCGACTCGGTTGCCACCCCTAGCTACAGGTTCTATGATTTACAAGCTTTTCCTACTCCCAAAAATATCTATATTGGATTTTATAACAACTTATTTTCATGGTTACCAAAATTATATACAAAGTTTTTTCGTTTTGTTTGGCTAATGTACAAGACATTATTCGGAAGAAAAGTTACGAAATACTTATGACTTGTTTGATAGACTTCTGTTAAAATCAATATTTCATCTGGTTGGGCTTTAATTTTAATCACATATTTAATGAGAGACACACGTTTCATCAACTTTTCTACCATATGTTTCATCAACGTTTATTAAAAGATTTGTCAAACAAACCCTTAAAAGTTTTTTTAAATAACTTATTTTTTGTTTTAAATACAAAGTAACAATGTTACCCTTTTAAAATTGATCAAAATATTATCAAAGTGAAGTTTTTAGGTCAACTAATAGTCTTATGGATGGAATCTGCCCAATGATCGTTATGCTGCAACGAAATCAAAGGTTGGGACTATAGGTAACACAAATGAAATTTGTATAAAGTCTGCAAAATAATGAAAATGTTTCGACCACTGCTACAATTATCCATATTTTTAAACTTTACATACTAGCTTGAAACTATAGAATGTATTAGACGTGGTATATGAGACAAAAGAATGTCACATTCGCGACTAATCCTATGTTGACATGACTAACATTTCCATTCATTACATTCGTCCAATCTATCATTCCAAAAAGTCGTTGGTACTTTAAGATCTTCAAATGTGGGTCAACACTTGCCATGTTTGAGTCTTGGATTCCACTCTATTGAGCCTCAATTTGAAGCATGGGATTTGGAGCTTCAGTTTGAACTAAAAATGCTTCAGTGCTTCCACCTTTTGTTTGGCCTCAATATTGAGGTGCTTCAATAATGGTGAACCTCGAAAATTCTTTGGGCTCGGCAATAGTGCCTTGGAAGCACATTGGGCTTTGGCAATGGTGCCTCAGCCAAATGGGCTTCGGTCCTTTCTTTACCTTTTGGGTCATTGGGCATTGACCAGTATGGACGCTACAAGTATAAATATAAGAAATCATTTATAAATATCATTTCTTATACAAAACTGAAATGTTTATGGATAATTAGAAAAGCTTACTAGTTAAAAAAATAAAAAAAATTCTAATGCGTCAAAATTTAATTTAACGACGTCTTCAACCTAATCCCTTTGCACCAAATTTCTACAATCCATTTCCAATTCATTGCACTATTTTGCACCAAAATAGTTAAAAGTACTTTTTAGCCATTCTTTTTTCCATTTTGCACCATATTTTTGTTAAGGATATTTGTATCCATTTCTGTTATATAATAAATTTTAATTCTTAATTTATTATTATTATTATTAATATTATTGTACTACATTTAATAAATTTATTAATGAATTCAATATTTTTGTTAACTAAATGTTAATTTATGTAATAATTAAATAAATCGTTAAGAATGAAAAAAAATGAAGAATATAATGAAACGCTATTCATTTGATTTAATTTTTGGTGTATTGGGTTGGAGACGATTTTCAATTTAGTGTAAAATAATACAGAACTTTACTCAATTTTTTTGTGCAAGGTCGGAGATGTCCCAAATCTTATCTTTTGGATGTGGTGCCTTTGCTTTTGTAATATCTACATCATTTTCAAGCCATGTTCGTATAGTTTGATTGAGATGGACAATTGTTTGTCATTTGCAATCAGTGTCTTGACATGTAACTGAAACTCACTCCTAGTGGTGATTGCATTTCATTCATATCATTTTCCAGTGTTTTAAATGAAGCCATAAAACTTTATAAATGTGTTGCAGGTTCTATGATTTGCAAGCTTCTCTTGCTTCCAAAAATATCTACATTTTCGATGTTTGGCTAATGCACAACTGGTCACACTTCAATTTTAATCACACATTTCATGAGAAATACGAGTTTCATCAACTTTTATCAAATGTTTGGTCAAACAACCCCTTAAAAGTTTTTTTAACTTATTTTTTGTATAGTAACCATTTTAAAATTGATCAAAATATGATTAAAATCAAGTTTTTAGGTCATCAACAGTCTTATGGATGGAATCCGTCTAGTGATCGTTATGCTGCAATGAAATAAAAGGTTTGAGACTGTAGGTGGCACAAATAAATCGTTTGAATAAAGTTTGCAAAATAATGAAATATTTGGACAACTGCTACAATCATCCCTATATTTAAATTGTACATACTAGCTTGGAACTATAGAATGTATTAGACGTGATATCTGTAGGAATGGATTCATGATCGAATAACAAGTCGAGCTAACATGTAAAAAAAATAAAATTACACATGAATTTTTTTTTTTTTTACATAAATTTTTTTCTACATAAAAAGTTTTGGTGGGCTGGGGACTGGGCCGAGTTGTACCCAACTTTTCAAGTTATAATCACATAATGTAATAGGTCAAACTCACACAACGTATTACAAATAAAATTTGCAAATTGCGGGAATATATAATTTTATTGCATTGTGATCGGAAAATATGATGGTCGATGCCCATAACCGGAAAAATTGTTTGTAAATGATTATTCATTATTTGCTTCACCAATAACTGGAAAAATGGTGAAGAAACTGTGACAAGAAGAAGGAAACATTTGTCTAGAGAAATCAAGTTAAGGAAATTGTGGCTAAAATTTTCATTTATCCTGAAAAAATAACGACATGAATGTGCAAGATTCTATTTTCTATTTTAGGATGAGTGAGAATATTGTGGAGGAAGATATTTGATTGACTTTCTTTAGAAAGTGATAAGATGAGAGATAATATCTCAATTATTCCTTAACAAATATTTGTACTTTTTTCAACAAAATAATATTTATTTATCACCTGATTTTTTCAAACAATTCTACTAATTTAATATTTACGAAAATGAATTCTTAAATCATAATAGTTATGACTTTTTGAGTTAATTGTTTCGTTGACCACTGTACTTTACCTGTCGTCACGGTTTACCCATTGAAATTTACAATGCTTCCCAATATCTATTCAACTTATCTCTGTTTCACTAAAATGACCATCAAATGGATTCCGTCCGTGAACATCTTGATGTGGAAGACGGAATGCTGAGTTGTTAAAAATGGTAACCTCGTGAACACGTGGATGAAAAATCACCCAAACAGACCCTTAGCTACAGTGATTAATTTCTTTCTTTTCGTCTGAGTTAAATTACATTTTAAATGAGATGGCCAAAAAGATTCAACCCAACCCAATTGAACTGAAGAAACCCTAGCCCTAGCCGTTGCCTCAAATTCAATTCCTCTGCAAATGTGTCTCCACCTTCGAATTGGGAAACCCATAGACCTGAAATCCGAAAATCGTAATCCCCAAATCCAATTCAGGTAGCGGTTGGGGAAAGGGAAATCAATTACCAAACCCAAACCGTCATCCCCAAATTGATTTAGAACACAAACGCCCAAATCATTTTTTGCAGAACTTCGTAGATTTAGCTATGTGATTCTAAGGGCTTCATAGACAAATGCGGATGATGAACGGTTTAGGGAAGGCTGCCACAACAATCTTAGCTCGATGACTCTTACAACAGTAATTAGAAATCTGAGGTCAGTACTTGCATTCACTTAGACACGAGTTCGGCTAAGCTTAAAAAGTTTACTTATATATAAATAAGATTTTTAAAAATAAATATTTGTTTTTCATCTACATTTACTTGATGTTGAGGAACTGGCGAAAGAGGTACATGTTATGAACGCTTTAATGAATTGGAACACGACTAAGGAAAGCTGCAATCAGTGTTTTTGTTCTTCTTTTTGACAGAGTGAATGGAGTTAATAGAATAGTTCACTTTTTTTAATGAATTGGAACATCTTGAAGAGTGAATATCAATGAGTTGTGTGTGTTGAATATAAGGTATCTTCCATTAATATTTCTGAAAAGATGTTACTTATGAGACAGGGTAAATTCTTTGAATTTCTTTCTTCAATATAACAAACAACTGTAGAATGGCATGGAGAAACAAGGTTATTTCTCATAGCTGTAGGATGCACGGGCACATGTTGTCGGACTGCTCAACAAAGACACGATGTCGAGAATGTGGATTGAGCTTTGTGAAATGTATGGAGGTAGAAAAGAAGACAAAAGGCATAAGTCGTTTATTCTAATGTTGTACTGGAGATTGTGGTTATTTTAAATGGATTGATGATCCATCATCGTCGCAAGAAACACCTACTCAAGTTGACGCTGGGTCTAGTGTTAAATCGAAGACGAAAGATCCGGTTGAAGATTTATCGTCTATATTGAAGACAACCGTTCCGTTAAAAGAAGAAGAACAATTGGAAATATCTATCAACATAACGATTCGTAAGGGGAAAGGAGCTACCGAGGGGAACAGGAAAGGAAAGGGAAGAGTTCCATAAATTTCTTCCAACTACGTAATTGAAGTGATGGTGCACGTTATAGTTTTCAAACTTAATGCGCATGTAATCAGCACTAGTAGTTGTAGTACACAAAGGCATCGAGACTTCGATGCGATGTTGTAATAGGTTAAGGTATTCAGACTTCGATGCAATGTTGTAGCAACTCCGATATTTCTCGGACATTTTGTCAATTGCATATGTTTTCTAATTTTTTCCTATGTAATTTTTTTCTGTAAGCATAACACAAGAGCCAAGAAAAAAATATGGTCGAGGTCCCTGTTATTGCTGAGACGTCTGTTATTAATATGTTGTTGCCACCATTTTGCAGGACATCCAGTTAATAATTTTGTATCATCCCATGGACATTAGTAATGAAAAATCTGTTTATTAGTTTGTTTAATAATTAATAGTGAAGCGGCCCAAGCTCTACAGGCTTGTAATATGTCATTTCTCTTTTGGCACATGAAGATGTTGAATTGTCCCTTACTCATTTTCATAGCTAAAAACTTGGGGCTAATGGTAGCTCAAAAATCTGAATTACAAATGTTAGTGTGAAGGGGAATATTAGACTTGTTATATGCCATGTAGTATGGAAAGATCCAATCATCACTAAAATCAGAATTGATCAAGTTTCCGCATTATCTAGTCCACAAAACAGGAGCGGCAATGGAAAAGGCAGGAAGAAAATTTAAGTTTCAATCTTTTAGGTACTGAAAGAGACTGCAATGAGATAAAAGATGGTTTGCATGTTCAATTTATACATCATAAATTAGCTCATTGATTAATAACCAAAACCTCTGATACGTAAATGAAAGTGTGCGCCTCAAGATTACATTGCAATTCATCACTAAGGGGAGTTTACATTTGTATATAGATGCATAAATGAAAGTGTGCACCTCAAGATTTCTGGACACATAAGCTGCTAACAAAAAAACAAAAGTACCTTTTTTTGACCGCTTCAAAAAATATCTTTACAAAAGTACCTATTTCTGACTGCTCCAAAAACAATTCAACCATTGCCAAGCTTCCCTTCGCCCGTGCCTTTTTGCTTGTGGGCTGCTAGCCATTGAAATCTTCGCATTTCTTCTTTTTCGTGCCCTCAATCATGACGATTCTGCCACATCAATGCTTTACAATTCATCGACGATCACTTCAAAATTAACTTCGGTGGTAGGAACATTAACACTAGGTAAGGTGGCAGCTGGTCTAGATGTGAGGCTCCCAATTTTCATTTCCTAACTGCCATAGGAGTAAGCATGAATTGGAATTATTGTCCTTCACCAGGGTTGTGGGTCGATGACGATCCATTCCTATGTGGCACTCTTTTGGCGACCATGTTTTCCTAAATTAACAAATAATTCAGAGTAACTCAATGATGCAAAAGACTACATTCTTGTAAAAAAATAAAAGACGAATTATATCATTACCTACTACATTGCCATATTCGGTCAAGGGTTCTAATTCCGCTTCAAACCAGTCATGTCACAAGAGAAATGAATCATAACACATTTACATAGTTAGACATGCTTAAAAAATGTCATGCTTGCATTGGCATTAGGTGCATCGGGTCTATCGTGATATCATTTATTGTGATAGTGTGCGCAACATGTTGAACAAGTCATTTTCACTTGATCCTTTCTTCAAACGTAATATTTTCCTTGTGAATGCACTATCACATCTTCGTCCGCCCCCTTTCTTCTATTTGTTTGCCTCTTTCCTTTTTGTGGGATGGTCCACGAATGGGAGATTATATCCATGACTTCCACATGTGGCCATAACCTCATCTCGTTAATGGGTTTAAGTTGTTGTCGTAGCATCTCATATACGTCTCGATTGTGTAGCTGTTGTCAACATAATCTTCTAGTTCGTTCCTACACTCTTATGACGGATATTGCGTGCATGCATAGAATCCCAGTGAGTTCCCATTCTCTATAGGTACATTTTCTTTCTTGATGATCGACAACGTACGTTCCAAACCTGCAATCAATTTGCCATTTAGACCGTCCAGATAAGTACAATGTGCATTATCGAGATTTCTCCGCAATATTGTGAAGTTTTCTCTTGATCTTAGGGCACAAACGACCAGTGCATCTCATCATATTGTCTCGACGCTTACGAATCCGAGTCATGAAGCTTAATTGAATAGAAGTAAGCATCGTAATAATCATCTTCTCCCTATCACTTCGCAATGTCTTGTTGAACACTTCGCAAACATTATTTAAAAGGATGTCGCTTTTGCATGAATGGAGAAATGAGACCGAATCCATTCTTGTGGAAGCCTTTCCATCAACCATTTGTATGCTTCTTCGTTTAGTAGCCTGATATGCTGTATCCAATGTCGGCAGTCAGGAATAGTTGTCGATTTTGCAGCACATCATAGGTAATTTTTCAGATTTTTTCCCTTAAAATCGTGAATTAAGAAGTTCGTGTACATATACTGTACACAGAGTCTGTGCTCAGTCTCAGGAAACAACTCCTTTGTCACATGACGTAAACATTTTTGTCTGTTTGTCATCAATGTCCAACCTCTACCATTGTCAATCCCAATTTCATCTGCAAGATACTTTCGTGTTCTCTCTTTCAACAATAGCGTATGCAATCGGATAAATACAATCGTTAGCATCAAGCTCAACTGCAGTTAGCAATATTCCTCCAAAATAACCCCTTAGATGACAGCCATCAACTCCAACCAATTTCATACAACCATACCTAAATCATGTTTTACAATAGCTGAAACAAATGTAGATACCCTGAAACACATGTTGCTGCAATTAGGGGTGGACAAAACTCGACCGAACCCGCCCAAACCGAACCAACCCGATCGGTTTGGGTTGGTTTTTCTATTGTTTTTACACGGGTTGGCTGGGTTGATTGTGTAGACGAGTTGGGTCGGGTTATGGTTTAACTCTTAAAAAAAGAATAAACCCGCCCAACCCTACCCGACTATATTTATGAACTTTACAAATGTTATGATGTTGTTTGAAAACTCTTAGAATAATATTTTAAGACTTGGATATAATGCATTTTACGAAAAAATAGTATAAACAAATACACGTTAAACACAAAAAAATTTCTTGACTTCATATAATTTAATATTAATCTATCAACGTAACATTTTTGGGCATGAAGTGCCAAAATAATTCATATTTTTTTGTTCATTGCAACTGTGGAGACCAAATATAATATAAGTCATGAGTCAATTATAAATTCGTCTAACCCGACCCTTTTACTTTAGTCTTTGTTGACAAGTTGTCCCAACCAGACCAACCCAACTCGACTGATACTTGATTGGGTTGGGTTTTAACCTTTACACGAGTTGTGTTGAGTTAAATTATGATCAAACCGATCATGTTGGGTTGGATTTGGATTGAGACAAAAAACGACCCAACCCAACCCATGCCCATCCCTAGCTGCAATGTGATAATCACGGTAAACCCAACATTGGTTCGTAGCATCTCAGCTGCGTAGGACCTCAAAAGCCTAAACTGATCTTGTACAGTCCCTACCAACATCTCTTTGGCATATGTTCTCATCTTCCATGCCACATTTCAACTAATATCTGTACGAAAATCTTATTTTACCGTCGCCAAAATAAGTTCGTCTTCTAATCAGGGTCTGCCTTCATTGTTCAATATATCGTTTTGTTAAAAAAACGTAATTGCAATTTCGGTTAATACAAAAAAGTTTTTTTATTTCATACAATTTAGGGCATGAAGTGTCAAAATAATTCATATTTTTTTATTCATTGCAACTATGGAGACCAAATTTAATATAAGTCATGAGTCAATTATAAATTCGTCTAACCCGACCCTTTTACTTTAGTCTTTGTTGACAAGTTGTCCCAACCAGATCAACCCAACTCGACTGATACTTGATTGGGTTGGGTTTTAACCTTTACACGAGTTGTGTTGAGTTAAATTATGATCAAACCGATCATGTTGGGTTGGATTTGGATTGAGACAAAAACCGACCCAACCCAACCCATGCCCATCCCTAGCTGCAATGTGATAATCACGGCAAACCCAACATTGGTTCGTAGCATCTCAGCTGCGTAGGACCTCAAAAGCCTAAACTGATCTTGTACAGTCCCTACCAACATCTCTTTGGCATATGTTCTCATCTTCCATGCCACATTTCGACTAATATCTGTACGAAAATCTTATTTTACCGTCGCCAAAATAAGTTCGTCTTCTAATCAGGGTCTGCCTTCATTGTTCAATATATCGTTTTGTTAAGAAAACGTAATTGCAATTTCGGTTAAATTGGTCGCGCCTACATGTATGCTCCACTGTGCAAGATTTCACCAGTAGTCTCTCGGAAGCATCAACTGCAGATGCTCATATCCTCCATGTACACCATATTTTGCAAGCCCCTTGTACTCTTCTATCCTCATTTACCTTAAACTTCACATATCCATTGCACCATATGTCCTTATTGCCTCTCGGAACTCAACTGTAGTACTAAATAATTGTTCGACCTCAAAATGTGGTTCTTCATTCCTGAATCGAAAGAAAATTCAGGAAATTGATGACCACTCTCTTTGTCGGAAGAGCATTAGGACAATAGCTCCTCCGACAATGGATATTCCTAGCCATCTACTCCAATATCATTACCTTCGATCGGTTCGTCCTCCACTCCTCTTTCACATCCATCCAACCCCGCTTCATTAGCTATAAATCAATCCCAATTTCTATTAATCACTTCTCTAACTCAAATTCATTTATGTAGTGAATGTATAGATTCAACTTAACTTATGTTTCATGCCAATTATTTCATTAATCATTATTTACCTATCTTCAATCAACAACGATGTTAAAAACATGGATATTGCTACATCTACATCAAGATTTATATAATAGATCATATAATAGTAAATGTCACTCTATCATTTATCAATTTCAAACACAATCAATTTTTTATCTAATATTTTTCTTCCACGTCATATTATTTTATTTATGTCATACAATATGTCGTCTTCATCAGATGCAACGTCATTATCAGAATCTACAAAATTTGGATCCTCATCATAACCTGTCACATAATCAAAACAACCAATCAGAGTTATAACCTTCAAAAGAAAAGAATTCAGAGTCACTTCGAAAGCAAAAATAAACACATTTGCCATTTGATTTCAAGCATTGCTTAAGACATTAGTATTTCAGTTCATCAATACATTCCAAAAATATTTACAGAATGTTTTGGTATCTCTGTGTTCTAAGAATAGAAAGTTTATTAAGCGGAATGTAAGAAACTAATCTTAAGTCACGATTGAAGTGAATGGAGAAAGTAGGAGTTTTCTTTTTGGCCATGTCAAACATACACTTTCCATTTACTCAAACTACAATAATAACATTCTGAAAAAGAGCTCGTCTTCTCTAGTACACGCCTTCACATTATGAAACAAGAGCAATAACATTCTGAAAAATTTACCTTCACTTTCTTCGTCATCCATGTGCACGCTTGCAAATCGTAATTTAGAATCATGTAGCTAAATCTATGAAATTCTGCAAAAAATGATTTGGGTCTCTGTTCGAAATCGATTTGGGGATTAGATTTGGGATTACGGTTTTCGGATTTCGGGTCTATAGGATTCCCAATTCGAAGGTGGAGACACATTTGTAGAGGAATTGGATTTGGGGCAATGGCTAGGGCTAGAGTTTCTTCAATTCGATTGGAGTTGGGTTAAATCTTTTTGGCCATCTCACTCAAAATGTAATTTAACTCAAACAGAAAGAAAGAAATTAATCACTGTAGCTAAGGGTCTGTTTGGGTGATTTTTCATCCACGTGTCCACGAGATTACCATTTTTAACAGACAGCTCAGCATTCTGTCTTCAACGTCAATGTGTTCACGGATGGAATCCATCCGATGGCCATTTTAATGAAACAGAGATAAGTTGAATGACTATTGGAAATCATCGTAAAGTTCAATGTGTAAGCCGTGACGATGGGTAAAGTACAGTGGTAACGAAACAATTAACTCTGATTTTTTTCCTTTCAAAATTAAGGTTTCCAATCGGTTTGAAAGAATCGACTTTTTCTTTCACCCTTAAAATAAACTGTAGACAAGATTGATTAAAGCCCTATAGCCCATTTCGTGGTGCTTTCTCTTTCAATTTTGCACTGGCCGCACTGAACTGAGATACCCTCTCCAGGTGGCTCCGCCGTCGAGTTGTGTATGGTTGTGTCCTTGCCTTCAGCTCCGGCCGTCCCTCAAGTATAATCCCCTCCTCCTCTTCCATATACCTTTATTTTCTTTAATTCAATTGTGTATACTGGGGCAATAAACTGAATTTATTTTCACAATGTTGTGCCGAGCATCAGTTTCTTATGCTTTACATACAGCTCATAGTTTATTGAGGAATATATGGTTGCCATCAGTCACGATTCATCACCATCCGTTCCTACTTGCTGTCCCTGTTTGTCACTGTGATAGGTGTACAGAAGTACCCAAGTCTCCAATTTTTACATCGAATCGAAGTTCACTTATCAACCCATCTTTTGTTTATAGGAGAAGTTCTAGTTCAGCTACCGAATTCGTTCTTCCGTTAAGCTTTGGTGGTCAAAGTTTTAGGCAATTTTGCACTTTAGAACCAGTTGCGTTGGAGGAAATATCGCACACGAGATGTATTGATGGTGTTGACAAGGTGTACAAAACAGTCTTAGATAACTCGCATCCCGAGCATAAAATGGAATGGACTCTTGATAAAATAGGCGTAGAACTGACAACACCTCTGGTGGTAGAGGTCTTACACAGACTTCATTTCGAGGAGAAATTGGCATTTAGGTTCTTTAATTGGGCAGGGAATCAAGAACATTATAGTCATGAGCCTCAGGCGTATAATGAGATGATTGACATTCTATCCAGTACTAAGTACAAGGTCAAGCAGTTCCGGATTGTGTGTGATCTGCTGGATTATATGAAAAGGAATAACAAGAGTTCTGTTCCTATTGAGGTGTTGTTGACCATTTTGAGACAGTATACCGAAAAACACTTGACACATCTTCAAAAGTTTGCGAAGAAGAAAAAGATAAGAGTGAAGACGCAACCAGAGATTAATGCATTTAATTTGTTGCTTGATGCTATGTGTAAGTGTAGTCTTGTTGAGGATGCTGAAGCTATGTTTAAGAGGGTGATGCATAAGGTCAAACCAAATGCTGACACATACAATATTTTGTTTTTTGGATGGTGCAGGGTCAGAAATCCAGCAAGATCTATGATTGTGCTTGAAGATATGATGAAAATGGGTCATAATCCAGATAATTTTATGTATAATACTGCCATTGATACCTTCTGCAAATCAGGTATGGTGACTGAAGCTGTTGAAATTTTGGAGTTTATGAAATCAAAAGGCTCAATTATGTCTTCTCCTACAGCAAAAACTTATGCTATAATGATTGTGGCTCTTGCTCAGAATGATAGAATGGAGGAATGCTTCAAACTCTTAGTGAATATGAGAAATAGCGGCTGCCTTCCAGACGTGTCAACATACAAAGACCTGATTGAAGGAATGTGTTTGGTTGGAAAGATTGAGGCAGCCTATAGAGTTTTGGATGAGATGAGCAAGTCGGGTTACCCTCCTGATGTTGTTACCTACAACTGTTTCCTAAAGGTTCTTTGTGATAATAAAGATAGCAACGAAGCGCTTACGCTATACGGGAAAATGATTGAGGTGAATTGTGTGCCAAGTGTACAGACTTATAATATGCTGATTGTAATGTTTTTTAAGATGGGTGATCCTGATGGAGCGTTTGAGACCTGGCAGGAGATGGATAAGAGGGGCTGTGCACGGGACGTGGATACTTACTGCGTGATGGTTGAAGGACTTTTTGATTCTGGTAATGCTAAGGAAGCAAATGTTCTTTTGGAAGAAGTTGTAAACAGGGGAATGAAGTTTCCGTACAGAAAATTTGATGCATTCTTGATGCAGCTTTCTGCTATTGGTGATCTCCATTCTATTCAAAGACTATCAGAGCACATGAGAAGATTCTATAACCCTTCTATGGCACGCCGTTTTGCTTTAAATCAGAAGCGAAAAAGCACGAGTTTAAGAGGGAAGTGAACTAGAATTTTTGTGGGTTATTGTATGGTTTGAAATGATCTCTGCACTTTTATGGTGTTTGAAATCTAAATAATGACAAGAGTTATACCTGAAAAGCACAGATGGAAAAAGTTCCTCGAGGCTTCATAATGCTTGATTTGATTGCTAATTATGTGGGGGACATGCTCCCCACCCCACTAAAGAAACAGAATAAGGGGGGCCAGACCTGGCTGGCTTTGTTGAGAATGCTGTGTGGTGCACTGAAATATAAGCTTTTTGTATGCACGCAATGGAAGATAAAGTTCAAATTTCTGCTGTTTTAGTTGTAAAGATCTTCTAGACATCCAGAGTACTCTTCAAGAGTAGGTAATGTTACTAGCCTTCACAATGTTTTTTGAGTGGAATTGAAGAATCTCAACTGAGTGTAATAAACCATGTAGATCTTTGTGAAATCCAAAATTTTAAGGAATAAATTATGTTTTCCATGTTTTGGTTTGTTAGTTGGACTTTAATTCCCAAGGATAAATTTACTCTGAATTGAAATTGACTAGATTTTAGTTTCTTTCCTTAAAATATTGTTTCATTTTATAATATTTTTTCTCTCTCTCCATTTCATTTGGTTCATTGCTACGGCTATTGAAAGATTTCAAAGTAACTGATCCTAAACCACCATAACATGGCTGTGTTAAGTTTTGATATACTTCCTATTTTAATGTGTTGTACTGACATTATTACTTTTATAAACAGGAGTCTCTTTAGATATGCAATTAATTAGTTGCCTTCCATTTCACTTCAGAGAATTATTTCTTTCACCAAATTGCTTACAATTCATTTGTTCTGAACTGCTGGGTGAATGTTGATTGAGTAAAATATTTGCCTTTTTAACATCAGAGAAACGGCTAAGAAACCTGCATATTGTTCATATAGAAACCATCAATTTGTTCATAATTAATGGTATTGCTGAACATTACCTGCAGTGAATAATAAAAGTCTGCAGGGAGCATTCGTTAAATTTAAGCTTATTTTACAACATCGGAAATTCTAATGAATCTTTTCCCTGTCGTTGCAAGCTTGCAAGAGGTTGAAGCAATCGGGCATGTCTAGCAATTTTAGCCCGTGTTACTTGTGTATCTCATTGGCTTATCGTCTGATGACATTATATATTCTCTCACAATTCATAATGTACATTTCCAAGTTCAGATTTGAAGTTGCTGGTGAACATTTTGGTTTTTTTTTTTTTTTCCTTTTCCCATATGGGGGTATGTCATCTACCTGTACATAAACAATTACATTACATTACACGTACAAATACACATACACATACACATACAATTACATCATATGTACACGAACAAATACACGTGTATCTCTGAGTATAGGCTAATCTATTCTTATTACTGCATTATCAAATTTATGGTGCCATTTTTCCTTGAGCTTAATTGAGATCATATAAAGATTGGACAAGTTTGCACATAATGTGTTATTGTTCTTTAACTTGTAGTCCATGTTATTGCTGCATATAGGTTTTCTCACTTAATATACTATTTGAAAATGCTGTTTTTACGTTCATATGACGATCTCTAGATTTGTATAAATAGTTTGGTTCCTGTTTGTAGATTTATAATCCTTCTACGAGGTAGAATGGCTTCCCACTTCCAAGTATTTGTGAGAAGGAACTCGAGTGATATATTGATTGACAGAGTTCCCTTTGAAATTCTGCTAGCATTTGATATGTTATGGAGTAATTTAAGATTTTTATAGTATGGAAATGCAGATTGAAGAATTTGTGAGTGAGTTCCAAATTGGAGAGAGTAAAGTAAATGATTTATCGTAATTATATAAAATAATAATTTTCATTTCACATTCTCAAAATACTCTCAATCATGTGACCTAAGCTCCCTTCTTTGCCCCCTTTTATTCCTTGAGACTAGGGAGTCTACCAAGTTCTAGTAGAAGTCATTAGAACATCGACAATGCTACGTGTACAAGCAAATTTTTCGATGAATTTACAGAATGTCAGATGACAAGATTTTGTTGGAACTTCAACAAAAGAAGTTAAAACAGCCAATAAGGTGATATTATCTCAGCACTTATAAACTGCCATGTATAATTCATTTGTACAAATAGCTTTATTCTTATAATATTATAGCATATGGGCGTGTTTGAATCCTCTTTTTTGAAAGAATGGATTTTATAATACTCACTTTTGGAGAATATGCAATTAAAAATGTATGAATTTTTTTTTCCTTTTTATTTATGTGTAAATTTATTTTATTGAAAAAATGAGTGGTTAAAAATGAGTTTTTATTGTAAAATATTTTGTTTATTTAAGAAATATGAAGGTGTTGCAAATTAATTATAACATATAAATATAAATTATTTCTTAATAAATTTATTTAATACGCATCTAATAACTTTTATACTTAGCCCCTATTTGATAGAATTTAAATCAAAGTTAACAATTATTATTAATCATATATTTTATAAGATCTCATAACTTTTTATCCATACATATCATTAAGTTTTATCAAAATCTATTAGAAATCTAATTTTAATTTCCACCAAATAGTGACTTAATATTATATTACATAACAAAATAGGGTTCTATAACTTTTATACTTCATATAATAAATAGTTCTACGTTAACTATTATTCCACTTAGAAGAAGCTCACTCTCCACCACAACATCACAAATGAGTCGTACAAAAAGGAAATTCTAAAGGTCAAAAAGCTAAAAATCCAACTCTCCCTTAAAAAAATAAAACATGAACCCATGCATTACAAATCATTGTTCCCTAAACCTCACCCCTCCCACTTTCGTAGAAGAATGGCAATTCATTAAACAGAGCTTCATCTGCATCCACAATGCAATAATTGACAAAATATAGCCCACGTCTCATATGCAGTATTGGACAAAACTTGACCGTATATATGATTCAGTACTGTCCAATCTAACACGACGGAATTGCTTAGGTTTGTAATCACCACTCTCTCTTCCTCTCTGATCTACTGTGGATGATCAACAAAAAAAAAGTAGAAAAAAATAATTACAACTTTGAAATTAGTGTTACTCCAAATGGAATTCCATTAATATCAAGTCAATGCAGCGAATCCACCCCCTCTCATCATTTGTTTGAACTCGTGAAAATTCACCATACCATCACCATCAACATCCACCCTTATTATCATCTTCTTGCAATCCTCTGTGTTTCTTCCTTGATTGAGCCCCAGTGATGCCAAGACCGATTTCAGCTCATCAACGGTGATAAACCCATCACCGTTTTGATCAAAAACATTGAACGCCTCTCGCATGTCCTCGTCCTCATCGCGCTCGTCCATGATGGTTTGGTACAGTACACCAAATTCATCAATGTCGACGCATCCATCTCCATTCACGTCGATTTTTTCTATCATCTCAGTCAACTCAGGGTCCGGGATAGAGATTCCCATGTTCTCCAAGGAATCGTTAAGCTCCTTTTTCGTGATCCTACCATCCCCATTTCTATCAAACATTTGAAAAACACGATTCAGCTCGTTGGCGGCCATTGAGGATGGCAAGACAGGAGAATACGAGGGCTAAAGGGGTTCTTTTGTTTTGATCTTTTGATGTTGTAGGTGGGGCGGGTGAGTGGGGGTGTCTTCTCTAGAACAAGTATGCAATGAAAATCCTCAACAAAGTTGTGGGCAATGAAGGTTTGGTATTTGAACAAATTTGTGCGGTTTGTGATTAAGAAACTTGAGAAAAACTTGGAAATTGCGATGCTAAATAAAGGAAGGAAGAAACGAGAGAGAGAGAGAGCGCTTTTGGGGTTAGATAGAAGGATCCAATCATGGAAAATTTGTGGGATTTCTTTTCTATAGCTGTCTTGAAGCAGTTGGATTGGATCTGTCAACATACGCGTTTCTTAAGAGTAAAAGAAGATTAAGGAGTAGGAGTAGGAGTAGGAGTAAAGTAATGGGTAGATTCCTCCGGGATCCACAATCTTTCACAAATGTTGCATCCATGTCCTCAAATTTCCAATTATGGCATTTATATCTCAATCTTTTAACATCATGTGCTCAATATATCCTCACTTGACGGAAAACATCTATTTAGATCATAGTTTTCAGACCCAACCAAGACACTAACATGAACGAAGAGGTGAGTAACAAGATCAATCTACGATGTATTAACTCATGTCAAGTATAACAAAAATTATTTTATCATATAGCGCTTGTTTGGTCCCAATTTTGAACCCTTTTGTAGAAGGATTTTGGCCGTTGGTGACTATTTTATACCAATTTCATCTGACAAAGACAATACAAGTTATTGTATAATTTCAGACTTTTTGTACACAATACTTTCATGTTTGCCCTAATCTCCAAAGATTGCATACACAACAATTTTCAGGCTGTACAATTGAAACATCATGTATTACAAACAACATAAATGGTAAAAAAGGAAGAACAACAATTATTCTAGACATTTCGGTCAACCAGGTGAGTACGTTGGACCCCAATAGATGTGACAGAAAAATGCATTATTTTGGCCATAAATGGCGCCCAAACAAGCGCATAGTAAAATAGTGATAGTATCATTCACTAGATCAATAATGCATTATATTTTAATCTTTACTAAAAAACTCAAGCTGATGAAATATTTTCAAGATGGAAGTGAAAAAAAAAATTGCTAGAGAAAATAATATTTAGATCTCGATCAAAGTAGAGGCTTAAAAAGGAGAATGCGTTAACCTGACCAAATATTTTGACATCGAAATTTTGTAAATATGCAGAATATATGTGCTCTACAAATACAATTTAGGGCAAAGGTAAGGGAATACTAAAGCATAAAAATTAAATACAAATTAATCTAATAGAATTATATAGCAATTCAAACTTGATTGACTATCATATTACTAGTTTCCTAGTTGAACCATCGGGCTGGTTTGAGTTTTAAAATACTAATTTAGATATTAGATTTTTGAATAACACACACGCGATCTCTGATTAAATGAGTAAACTTGTCCAAAAAATTATTTAACTCTAAAAAAACAAAGGGTGTTCACATTACAATAAATATTGTTCCTTTCTGAACAATTTTACCTTTTCAGCCAGATATTACGTATGTGTTGCATGACTATTTAATATCAAAATAGACGTTTTTCGTCAAGTATGGATATGCCACCAACAATGTTAAAAAATTAGAGACATGGTTAACAAATGAATATAGGGGCATGACTGCCATACTTATAAATAGTTGGGGATCCTTAGAGGAATTTATCGTAACTTAAATCATTTAGCCCCGTTTGATATAGATTAAAATAAGATTTTATTAGATTTTGATAAAAGTTAAGAAAATATGTGATTGAAAAGTTGTGAACCCCATGAAATATGTGGTTAAAATTAAATTTTGACTTTGAGTTAAGATTAAAATTAGATTTTAATCAGAATCAAACTGGGGCTTGAAAAGAAAAAGAGTGCTCAAAACCGCGTTCTAATAGTTATGTATTTAATGGGGTCGTTTTGCAATTTAATTTATAATTAAAGCGTTGTAAATAATGATTTCTGGTGGGGCCATTTTGCAATTAAAGAAAGTGGCCGTTGATAACGGAAAGTATATAGGGAAAACTAAAGAGAGCCGTTGGGGATTGAGAACGTTGGGACAAAAGCCGGCCGAGTGTGATCCTAGCGCGTGATTGGTGCGATGTTGACACGTGGGCACGGCTGGCACCAGCTTCTTGTTGATTTTTTGGGGTTGGAAGTATTATCAAGGAACTTAATATGGTTTGAATGTTACTAGACAAAACTCTAAGACAGAATTGAATTGATTGATTCTTAAATTAAATACCCGAATGATTATCAGAATCGACGGTCGATGGGTTCAGTTCGATTCTCGATTCTAGACCAAAAATTGAAAAAACTGAAAAAGAACCAAATCTTTCTCATTTTTAGATTTTGTATATTAAATAGGTCAAATTAATTTAATTGTTTTAGTTGGACTAGTTTTAGTTTATTTATTTATTTATTTATTATTTTTGTTAGTTGTGCTTTTTAAATTATTTCTTGTAGAGTTTTTTAGTGTGGCAAGTCAAGTAATTGATGATTAATTTAATTGATGATAAGTACTAGTAATACATAAAAATATTTTATTTATGTAACTTTTAATTTATTTATTTTATATAGATTTTAAGGCTTGAAACAATTGAATCAATGAGATAGAATCACATATGTTTTAGTATTACTATTTAATTTTTGGTAATTTGTATATATTGGTAAATAAATTTTATTAGGCACTTGTTATTAATATAATTTTAAAATTGAATTACGTTATTTTGTAAGAGTTAAGATTGAATATATCATTAGTTGTATCAATGTAGTATTGTTGTAAATGAGAAAAAAACTTATTTGTGGTATAGAACCGAACGGAATTGAACACAATGGTTTCACTTATTAAAGGAGTGTTCGGTCCGGATTAAAATCTAATTTTAATCTAAGTCAGAGTCAAACAATAAATATTAACCACATTTTTCATGAATCCCATAACTTTTCAACAACACATTTCAAAAACTTCTATCAAAATCTACTAAAAGTCTAATATTAATATCCACCACACACCCTCTAAATACCTGAAAATTTCGAGTTAGATTTGGTTCTCTTTAGAACCAAACTGGACCATGTCCAGCCCTAGGTGGAGAGTAGTGATGTCTGGTTGGATGTTTACATTTATTTTATTTATTTTTTTATACTGAGGTGATATGATCTAGAAAAAAAAAGGAGCTGATATTTTAGCTTACAAAAATAATTGGGCCATTAGTCTAGACCAGCTCCCGCCCTGCGTTTGAGAGTCAACTCGTAATAGGTCTTTTATAATTTTAATTTGAATTTTTTTTTTCCATGGGATATACCAAATTTGTAAGTCTGTTTGAGAGGCATAGCTTAACAAATTGCCTCAAATTTAGATAAAAATCAGATTTTAAGTAAATTTCATTTTAATAAAAAGTTAATGAAATGTGTGGTGGAGAAGTTGTGTATTTTATAAAATTTGTTGTTATTTCGTGTTGAATTTGATTTATTTTTTAATTTAATTTTTTAGCCAAACCAAATACGGGCACTGTCTAAATACGTGTCATATGACATATTAATTATGTTAAAGTTAACATTTATTTGTGCATCATTTACGTTTTTCTTTTTTTTTTTTGTTTAGGTACTTGCTTGTTTTTTTTTTTTTAAGGTACTTGCTTATTTTAAATTTTTAATTAAATAAATATTTTCTTTAATCACGGTTTTCGTCCTTAACAAAATCAAATGGACCATGTGGTATGGCGCGCATGGAAAGTGTCTTATGATAAAGAGTTTGACTTGATTATTAAAGCTACATCCCTCGATATTTTCAAGTACAATTGTCATATGCTGGGGAAGGGAATAAAGCTAGATGTACATTCTAGCATCACAAGGAGATTGACGCTCCTCCTATATGAAAGAAATTTGGCCAATGATAGGATAAATATGTTTAAAATTAATGATATAGATCGATGTCATATAAAAAAAAATGTCAAACTTAATGTAACTCATAATGTACATCTAGCATGAATGTTGGGGATGCATAAATGCACATGTCCATAGCAATGCATGCTACTTAGAGTTTGTTTGAATCCCTTTTTTGGTTAATAAATTTTCAAATAGTTAAAAAGTAAAAGAAAAAAAATTCTGAGTTTACGTGTCAATTTATTTTATTAAAAGAATATAAAATTGGAAATGAGTTTTAAAAAATGAATTTTTGATTATAAATCTTTACATCTCTCTTTCTAATTTTTCGATGTGCGATCACTATTTAAAACATGACGCATAGTATGCATAGATACCATCTCACTGTTTTCATTTTTTATTAGTTGACTTTCTCATTCGTATTGGTAAATTACTTTTTCAAACTAGTTTTTTTTTTATTTCTATTATTATATAATTAAGGTGCCTTTTAGTTATTAGTATTATCTAAAATTTGTTTATTTTTTAAATATTATTTATTTATTTTTAACTAGTGATTTACCCGATTTAGTCCTTGACCCACGATCCTCTCTTCTTCGATTTAATTCCTAGTTTGATTTTTAAAACATTGGTTTATAGTTTGCCTACATTAATAAAAATAGTTGATGTTGGGCATAATGAGTGATTTGTGTACATATGATCAATTAACATAACAAATTAAAACAACAGAAATAAAACAAGAGAGTTAAAAAGTAAGTCTTAAGAAATCACATTAAAGACGTTAACTTAAAGTCGTGTGGCCTCCCTTCATACTGGTACTTTATGCACTACATGACTTCAAGATAAGTCAATATAATTCATAGCATGTTCTCATTCTTTTAGCATGACCACACAAAGATAAAAAAGGAACATGTATCGAGTTGCCAAAATCATCATATAGTATAAAATGCATAGGGAGTATTAGTGTATTCAAGTTATATATCAAGTTAGAAACAAAAACAAAAGGGAAAAAAAAAATCAGCTTTTGTACCTTCGAAATGGTACTAAAGAGGGTTCCAAAATGGAAAAGTAATTAGGGGGACAAACATCAAACCAATGTTTTTCATAATACTCATGAAATCATCCAACAAACATGCATAGTACAATGAGCATCAAACAATCTCTTTATTTCATTCAAATAGAGGAGTGAAAGAGCAAATTAACCAATTTTAATATACTTTCTAAGAATTATTTCAACTGCTAAAAAAGGTAAAATATTCTCAGTAAAAGCCAATGAACATAGAGACAATTATTAAAATGATGAGTATTCCTGTTGATTGCATATATAGAACATGAATTTATCAACTTATGTCGATTTTATTCCCGAAATATTTTGAAATTGCAAAAGTATCTTGATATTATGGTGTGAATATCACCAGAGAAAATGCACTCAATCATTCGAAATGAAGAAGGTTTAAATTTTTTTACTCTAGACAATAGAGAAGGTGAACTTCGATGGCTTATGTCAAACGGATCAACCAATCTCTATATAAGCAAGAAACTACAGATGGATACTTTGTACTGTCAATGTCGTCGTTCCCTTAGAATTTAATATCTTAACCCAAATATCTTTGCTTTTTTTTTTTTCCCACTTGTTCTTAATCATCTCATCAACACCTTCAAATGTTAAATAGTTTCATCATTGAACCATTTGTCCAAGAAACAGAAATATGTTAGCTGGTCACACCTTGCTGCAAAACCACTTGATAGAATCCGAATGTGCACTAAAAGAACTGACAACCCGTGAATTGGGACATAGCAAGATCAATTATTAATTACCCAGTAAATACCTCCTTTAAGGTCGGCAGAGTAAACATTCCAACAGAAAATAATACACAGAATTGGAAAAACTGAAAACCAGGGAAAAGGATTTCACACCTTCCAAGTGGATATATTGACAGCATGAACAGAGCCATCCTTCGAACCAGCAAGAGCAAGGGCAGAGTCAGAGCTGATTGTCAAGCATGTAAGCCATTCATCATGATAAGGATGACCTTGAAATAGAGAGCATCATCACCCATCAGTGGTGCCCAATATCACAAAAACTACAGCCAAACACATTGAATGTAGACCACGAGATATAAGACAGAGATGATTCAAACAACAATATAGAGGATGACTTGTCATAATTTTTTTTTTTTATTTATTCATGTCCAGATGGGTGTGTGAGGGGAGGACGAGGAGGAGGGTTATTCAATTATTTAGTAACGTGGCTGATTACTGCTACTAAAGCAAGGTGTTAGACAAATTATTGTCAAACGACCTCCCTGAACGATGATGTAATAGTATTTATTCAATCGGCTTTGACCAAATGACTAAATATGTTTCGACACCACAATTGATCAAATTTATCACGTAACCCATTTGCTTCATTTGAAGCAGCCTAATTATATTAGTGATGCTCATGGCCCAACCCAAATGATTTGGATGGCATTAACGTGTTAGCCCATTTACCCCTTTCATATTGGGCCTATTATCTTAACCTAAAAGTCTAACCTATTCCTAATATATTTAATTTGGTTGTTCACAATTGATTAGTGTGGAAAATAATAGAGGTAGCCGTCTCTTTTGGTTGAAGTGAGAAAACCGTTCTCCCTTGGCTTGCTTTGTGCTTTCTCTTGAGAATCCATCATTTCTCCTTCACTGCATAGCCTTTGTGACTGTTGTTTTGGGCTGCAATTTTCCATCCCCTAGCCCTTTGTGGCCTATCAATCATTGAAGCAACCGAGTTTAGGATTGGGAAAAGTGTTCGGTTCTAGTGGCATTTTGTATTAATTGTAGTGTTTGATCTATACTGAGCCCGGATTCTTGGTGCAATTGGCATGTTATTTCCTCACACAAGGATTGCTAGCTCAAAAACTTATCTTCGAGTCATAAGTGTTACAGCACAATAAACTCCTTGATAATTGAGATAACCTTAATTCTTTAGACTTAAGACTCGAGGAAATGAACCAAACATGGAATGGCAACAGCCAACAGTAGCATATTTTAGTATGAAAGTCTGAGGGAAACAAATTACAAAATATATCTACGAAGACGTCGAAGAGATATTCAAAACCATACCTCTGACGACATGGATGTTTTCTCCAGCTCTTGGATTCCAAATTCTCATACTTGCATCATCAGAACAGTTGCCAAGTAAAGCTCTTAATTACTAGAGGTCAATTCCATACCTTGCAACTCAAAAGCCCAGTCCCCTTGATTAATTTTCCCAGAGGAATCCATTATCATCTCCACCCCCCCTTGCCACTAATGAAGCATCTGTTGTGCTACAGGCAAGAATACAGTTCACCTATAAGCAACAAAGCAATTATTTCAACAACATTGTCATTACTGTGATGCAGTATCATTGCAAAATTATATATGATGAGTTATTAGCAACAATGTAATCCAAAATGAGGAGAGAAAACTGTTGTCACACACACGGGTGACATTTTCTATGCCTAGTCTTAACAATAGATCTTCGCTGATAGCCTGATACAATTACAGATTCATAGCTTTCAATGTTATTTGAAGTTATTAGAAGTGTAGGCATCAAGCAGGCTGCTGTGAACAAGATGATTAACAGTATCTAGATATTATATTGTGCCCATAAATGGTAAAAAATAGAGCCAAAGTTCAAAAAATTCATAGAAAATGCAAGAAAGATAAGCAACAAAATGTGACAAAGAAGAGTTCATGCTCCAAGCTTTTTCTATTTGCCCAGAACATTGAATTTTGGACCTTTCTATATGCCTAAAATAAAAGTAAAGTTCATCTGTAAGGCCAGTGAATATGTGCATAGAATCATCAGCTTCGTCTGCAATCATAAAAAGGTATAGACAAAATCGGTAAAACATAAATCCAATCACACCAACTAAAAGAAAACTAATATTGCTGGTAGCATCTGATGTTAACAATACTAGATAGATTTAAACGCCATTAAAAGGAAAGAAAATGAAATTCAAATCAGAATATTAGCAAAGTTACATAGATACGTGTGTCACATATATTTTCAGTACATTGGACTAACAATTCCAAAGTCACAGATACACTAAGCACAAGTTTCGCTCGTGTATATAAACATTCAAACCACTTTTTATCTACGTATTTCATGGAACTCACAAGTGTTACCCACCTATCCACTACTCATTTCTATCTAATTATAAACAAACCCATGTATAAAACACTTCCCAAACTGCTTTAAGTCATTCCCAGCTTCCATAAGATCCCTCTTCCTCAATATAGTTTGTATAGAATGTTCAAGCATAAGCATAACCTAAAAGATAGATCTAACAGCATAGTATAAAGTGTTAGAGATTAATCTAATTGCAATAGAGTAAAGTGCGGAAATAAAACTTATTGACTGATCGAGTCTCATGACAGCACGATATCCTAAAGCAAAATTGTCTGTCGATAACTGTTGCGACCTCTATGCACAATCACTTCCAGGATACAACGGTCAAATAAATTAATTGTCCAGCAATCACAAATGAACTCTCAAGTGTACTCCAGAAA
>CAIGRP010022751.1:0-15957 GCA_903798385.1 Fraxinus cuspidata | reverse complement strand
GTACATAAGGAATTACATAAAATTATGTGAATGGAAAATATTGAATGAAAATATTGATTGTATTTTAAACTAGCAAATAATAAAATGTCATGTGACATTTTTTAATCCCTTATAAATCTTTATGTACATAAAAAGATACATAAGTGATTATATAAAATGATGTGGAGGGAAAATATTAAATGAAAAAATTGATTGTAATGTAAATGACAAATGATAGAGTGTCATGTACATTATGTAATGTCTTATGTAATTTTTTATGTACATATAACAAGATTCTCAAATTATTATATCTTGTAGAAAGATATTAGTTTGTCTACTCTTTCTTCACAATTTCTCGAAGTTTGAACATTTTCTTCAATCACTAAATTTAGAAAAATAATTGGATAATTACCAAACTTATCATACCATTAAATCATAAAATTTAAAAATCTTTTGAATGGTCACCGAATTTATCAAATCTTTTTCTCATTGATCATTAAAACTTCAAAAGTCTTTCTAAATGATCATCGAAGATATCACATCATTATAACATCTGTCACTCAATAACTCTTCAATTAGAAAATTTGACGGACTCATTGTCGTGGAATACCTGGCACGTTATTATATGAATTTATGAAAGATATCTATCATATTTTTATTATTTGAAAATAGTGTATTGTGATTTCAGTCAAATCCAATAATTTTTGACTCAGACATGCATTTTATCTATATTGATAATGATTTGAATTTGTAAGGGAAATTTATTGAAAAATTAATTTGAATCTACACCAAACATGGGCAAAAGAAAAATCATAATTTTATTTTGAGAAAAAAAATGAATTTGCAAGTTGATTCAACTCTCTAAAAATTTGGTTAAAGATGAAAAATGTGATATAAATTAAATTAAATGGTTATTCACCAACCCCTTTCAATTGTCATTACATTGAATTGACATTAGATTGACAACCTAGGTTTGTGAAGCAATATTTGTCACATCAGTATACTTCTTTAGGTATTTAACACATTAAAAGATTGCCAATTAATGTTAAAATTTTGACTAAATACTATAATCTTGTTAGTTAAAGCTAAACTTATGTGCCACTAAAAAAGAGTAAGTTCTGTAACGAATAATTGGAAACTATTTTCACAAATTTAATGTTAAATTTGTTGCGAACATTACATCTACTGTCATGCATCTCCTATTTGAACTCACAAATCATGGTGAACTAGTAGGAGATTTTTTTCATTTTTTCTACATTTCATTGTATTCTTAACGTTTCATCTATGAACATCTCGACCTTGATATTTCATCTATCAAGAAGGATGTTTTCATATTGGGAGAAGTTAGCATTTAATGTATGGATTGACATTGCTACTTTTTCAAATATCTAGTATATGCATGTGTCAAGCTTATAGTTTGTGTCAATATTCTATTTGTCAACACAATTTTTAATTCATATGAATTTTGTCGGAATTTGAAATTGTTACTATGGGAATTTTGATCTAAATTTTAGCAAAATAAACAAATTCACAAATGAAATAATTTTGGAATATTTTTGCAAATGACAATACGAAAGTGGACATTTTTTACAATTTCCACTATAGAAAGTAAAACAAAAGCTATCAATCACAAATGTAATAGATATTAGTCATAATCCATATAATCGTGTAACTAACAGATTTTTGAATGATAGATATGAAGATGGTGGAGAGACAATTAAACTAGAAAGATGAGGAAGAGAAATTGACATTCATCACAGTTTAGCTAACAACTCAAAGAGAGTAAATAGAAATAATTGTCAATTCAAAGACTACATAGATTGATGAGAGCATTTTTGTTATACATTATCGAATTTTCACTAGCAAATATTATAAAATATCAATTAAAGAATAGAACGTAATATTATTTTCTTCAAATGAAAATACTATGAGCTTGTTTGAGCTCCATTTTTTGCTCAAAACATATTTTGGAATAGTATTTTGACGGAAAATATGTGATTAAAAAATAAGAAAAAATTTTAAGTTTGCGTGTAATATTTTATTGAAAAATGTGTAGTTAAAAATAAAAGAGGGAAAAATATATTTTAAAAATAGTAGTACCAAACAAGAACTATATTTTAAATATATCAATTTAATAGGTTTCTTATCATCAAAATTCATGAACATTCCTATATTAATTTGTTCATGTTCAAAACATAAATGCCATGAAAAAAGAATAAGGTTGAGACATAAATGTTGAGATTTTCTTGTATATTCGCATCGAAACACACTAATACCTTCTTTGATCCCTATTTTTATAAAAATACATTTCTCTCTCTCTTCTTTTCACCACACATTTATTCAATAAAATAATTACAAAAAAACCCAAAAAAAATCTTAATTTTTAACCACACATTCTACACAAAATAAAAGGGCCCAAACAGGCCCTAAATTTAAATTAATAATCTTTTCCAACCTATTAGCATGGATTCCCCAATGTTAGTCTCTCGCCTCCTTGTACCTTTTAACCTCCATATCTCTCAAAGAATCTTCACCAGATGCCTCCACAACATCAATCGAAATTGCCACTTTGCTATTCTTATCATGGCTAAGCAACAGTGACACGATCAATTAATTAATTGTTTAATAAATTTATGATAGGTCTTGGGCATTAGATGACCTACCAATTAATTGATCTAACACATCAAAAGTGTTTAGCATAGGTTATGCAACGATTTTTGGGATAATTGTATCAATGGTCCCAAACCTTTCAATTTTTTGCAAGTTCTATTCTAATATTTCATTGTTGCATCATTGATCCCAAACCTTTCAAGTTCGTGCGTCTGAATGATAAATGGATAGAATCCATCCATTTTTTTCATTTATTGACCGTAAACTTAAATTTTACCATATTTATAACAATTTAAAGAGGGTAAAATTGTAATTTTATTTTCCTTTATAAAATAACTAAAATATAACAAAAAAAGAAAGAGAATGAAAAACTGAAACATTCTTCCCCAACACCCCACCTCGACAACCAAACAAGAAAATCTACCTTCGCACTGTCGTCGATCAACCATTGCCGTCCAATTTTAAGCAAATTGCCACCACCACCACCACCACAAAATCCCACCGCACCGAAATTTCCCGAATTCATTCCTTAAAATTCCCAAATTCGCATGTTTAATCACAAATTTGAAAATCCTTTTCCCAAATTCCCAAAATTTCCTTACTCGCAATCACCTTTTGGACTTTCAAAAAGTCCAAGCTGTCAAGTTAAATTGGACCATTTACTTTTGGGCTAGTATTATTAGTGGGCTAGCCCAAGCCCTTTAATTTTAGGGTCGCTTTGTTGCATATAGGGTTGTATTGAAGCTTTGGAGAAGAGGATGAATTAGGTAAATTGAATTGTGTCTTCCTTCTTCCTCCCGACTTCTTCTTCTCCGGTCTTCTTCCTGGTTTCTCTAGCTTCTTCCTCTTCTCGGTACTTCTTCTCCTCTCTACTGTTTCTGTTATTCTTTCTGTGTGTTTGTTCTTCCTATTCCCTTCCCCATTGTTGCCGCCTATTTTTCCTCCTCATCCTCATCCTCATCATCTTCTACTTCTCTTTCATTTCTCCAAATCTGAATTCCTCGTCTTATTTCTCTGAATCTGTCTCCATCTTCTCTATCTCTTCTTACTATGTTGATCATCTTTTTATGTTTTGTAATTGTTCACATTGTAATAGAACTTATCAATCAATGAAATGCAACTTACATTTTGTCGTTTCTATGTAATTCCAGTCAATTAATGAAGTTCCAGCTTGGGTTATTGATTCCTAGCTGATTATGTTTTGATTTTGTTTAAATTTTAGTTGGTTTTGGTTGCAATTGAGCTCCAACCATAACAAATGGTATAAGAGCAGTACGTGAGCTGGGAAAGAAAATGGAAATTCTTGGTAAAATCAAGAATAACAAATTAAAAGGTTTGAAAAGAAACTGAGAGTTCTAAATGTGACTGCAAATTCATGGAATCAAATATTGAAGAGGGTCTGCACTAAGCAAGATAGGATGGAGCAATTGATGGGGGAAATGAATAGAAAAAATGAATCGATTAATTGAATTGTGGTTTCCTCTCCAATCTTCTTTCTCTTCTTCTCCTGCTCTTTGGTTTCTTCCTCTTCACTGTCTTCTCCTCCCATCTCATGTTCTTCTTTTTCTCTGTCCCCGTTCTTCTCTCTGGTAACATTCTTCCCCTGCTTCTTCCTCTTCTTCCCTATTTCTCCTGCTTATTCATCTTCTTCCTCTTCTGATCGGTATTTTCTCCTTTATAATTGTTCTTTCACTAGTAATTCATTGCATTGTAATAGAAAATATCAGTTGAATGAAATATAGTTTACATTTAAGTGCTGAGTATTGAATTTAGTTCAATTATTCTAGTTTATTTGGTGTTTGATTGAGTTTTGGTGCGAAATTGGAATCCAACCATAACAATAGGTATCAGAGAAGCTACAATTCTTAGGTGTCTCTCGATTGGATATCATAAGGGAAGATTTTAATAGGATTCATGAGTGGATGATTTCAATATTGACTGAAATGATGGAGACTAAATCAACCTTAAGTAGCAATGAAACAAAGAACGGGAATGGATTTAGTAGTTTCAAGAATTTTGGTTCAAAAATAGTATTATCTAGTTTTCATGAATCCAAGTGCGCGAGTGGTTCTAATGGAGAAAATGAATTTTCTTCTTATGAGAAAAGTAATGGGATGTTGATTTTGTGTGGAAGCATTGAGGGTTTTGCAGCTAGTGATGTTGATATGATGAGTAAGTTGGATTTAGATTGTAAATGGGGAAATGAGGTAAATGAGATTTCGAATGTGAGAAATAGTGAGGGAAATACTAGAATTTTGGATGATTTTTGAGATAGTGAAGATGGTAAAGATTGTCATAGGGATGTCGAGGAGGGAAATGATGAGGGTGATAACAGAAAAAGCTTAGATGAAGATGAAGCTTTGTTAAGGTATGAGCATTCTAAGGGTGAGGATTCAATGTTTGGATGTTATAGTGATTATGTGAGGAAGCTTGATATATATTCTCAAAGGAATGTGCAGTTTCAGTATGAAGGACCTCCGAAAAATGAATATTAGTTTGTCATGAATTCGGTAGTGGTTTTTGGTTCAGACGATTGGGATGATTTTGTGCAAGAAAGTGTGGATCATAATCATGTTTTAATGGTGCAGTCATTATCTAGCTATGTTGTCTCTGATGGTGCTGAATCCTATCCCATAGATATTGAAGAGTCACGTGCCGACAAGGTATTTGTGGAAGAAGTAGGTAGCAACAATGTTGAAAATATAGATACTCTCGTGAAAAATATTTGGGTTCTATTGAAAGTTAAGTTTAGACCAAACATATGTTGATGATTCCATGGAAGAGGATGTATTGGAGAGTAAACAGGTGGATTCTAAATCTAATGATGATGAAATGAAAGAGAAAGAGAAAGAGAAAGGTGATAAAATTGGAATGCCTACAATGAAAGAGGAGGGTATATTGGAGAGTATTGTCCCACCAAGTATTACTACATGTGAAGCAGTTTTTGTTGGATTTACTAATAGTCTACAATTTGATACTATCAAATCCGAGAACCAGACGGATATAATCACAGTTATGAAACTCCTTCCCATTCAGGGAGCTGTTTTGGAACCAATTATCCAGGGGCATGACATGATAGACCGCGCAAGAACAAGAACTGGGAAGACTTTAGCATTTGACATTCCAATCATGGATACTCAATTCATCGAGAAGTATGGACGAGGAAGGAATCCTTTGGCAGTAATCTTGACTCCAACCAGAGAACTTACTCGCCAAGTGGAAAAGAAATTCTACGAGTCTACTCTAAATTTAAACACTCTATGTGTTTATGGGGGTATGCCAATTTTACATCAAATGGATGCCCTTAAATAAGGTGTTGATGTAGTTTTTGGTACTCTTGGACGGATCATAGATTTGATTAAGAGGGGTTCTTTAAGTTTATCAGAGGTATGGTTTGTGGTACTAGATGAAATTGATCATATGCTTAACGTAGGATTTGTGGATGATGTTGAGACAATAATGAGATATATGTCGCAGAAGCATCAAACCATGATGTTTTCAGCTTTATCAATTTCCATTCCCATTTCCATTTCTTTAGATTCAACTTGGTTTTGGAGAACACAACCATAATTTTATGGAATTACTGGGTTGACCAAGAAGATTGTTGCTAATGAGACACATGCCATCTTACACTAACTGATTAATCCGAGGATGGTGAAAAGAATGAGGCAGCTACTAACAACATACAAAGAAGACATCCCGACTTTGAACCTTGAGGACAAGGTTAATTTAAGGGAAATGGATGTCATAGTTAAATTGGACCATTTAATTTTGGGCTAGTATTAATAGTGGGCTAGCCCAAGACCTTTAATTTTAGGGTCGCTTTGTTGTATATAGGGTTGTATTGAAGCTTTGGAGAAGTGGATGAATTAGGTAAATTGAATTGTGTCTTCCTTCTGACTTCTTCTTCTCCGGTCTTCTTCCTGGTTTCTCCAGCTTCCTCCTCTTCTTGGTACTTCTTCTCCTCTCTATTGTTTCTGTTCTCCTTTTTCTGCTTCAGTTCTTCATCCTCATCCTCATCCTCCTCATCTTCTTCTTCTCTTTCATTTCTCTAAATCTAAATTTCTCTTGTCTTATTTCTCTGAATTTGTCCATCTTCTCTATCTCTTCTTACTCTGCTGGCCCTTCTCTTTTTGTTTTATATTTGTTCACATTGTAATAGAACTTATCAATCAATGAAATGAAATTTACATTTTGTCATTTCTGTGTAATTCCAGTCAATTAATGAAGCTCTAGCTCGGGTTATTGATTCCCAGCTGATTATATTCAATTGTATTTTAATTTTGATTGAAGTTTAGTTGGTTTTGGTTGAAATTGAGCTCCAACCATAACAAAATCATCAATTCAAGAATCGTATGAAACTGCATAGAAGCAAGATAACAAATATAGAAGCATTAGCGCTGAGTGTAATTTCGATGCACTTCTTTTGATTCTTGAATTTCTTTGGGAGCAAGATTTTGGTGTGATAATGTGTGGCTTTGAGAAGTGGAGTGGTAATCAAAGTTATGATAAGGTGATGAAAATGGAGAAGGATTTATGGGGTATGATTATAGGGGAGTTTTGCTTCCAGTTGGTTAATTTGTTGGAGATGATGAAGTGGTGGTTGGAGTTGTGATAGGCGACGACATTAGAGGAGGATTTTTGGGGTTAGATTATTGAGGAGTTCTGTTTCCAGGGTTAATTTCTTGGAGTGGGAGGAGTGGTGGTATGAGTCATTATAAGGTGGTGGCAATGAAAGGATTGTTGGGAAAATTGGGGAGAATGTAAGGGATGGTTCTGGTTTTGCCATCTACAATGGTTGTGATTTGTGGTGTGTTATGGTTGGAGCTTAATTTCTATAAAACTTAATCAATAACAAACAGCTATAGACTGAAGATGTAGAATATAAATTGTAGTTACTCAAATTGAAGAACATAAACTAAGACTACAAGGACAATTAATTTTCATCTCATTAATCGATATTTACAATGCAGGAAATTAAAAGTGATAGACAATTATAAAAGAGAAAGAGAATCAAGAGATAGACCAGCAGAGAAAGCAGAAATAGAGAAATTCAGAGAAGATAAGGAAGAATAGAAAGAGCAGAAGAAGTGGAGAAAAAGAAGAAAAAGAAACAGGAAAAGAACCATAGAAGAAGGAGAAGAAGAAACCAAGAAGAAGAGGGCAGAAGACTGGAGAAGAAGGAGAAGACGGGCTGCAAAATTTTCCCAATTCGTCATCCAACTTCAACCTATATGGAACAAAACCAGGCTTTGGGCTAGCCCACCTAATACAAGCCCACTAGATAATAAATGGCCCAATAACAAGAAGTTAGTCATGACATCCATCCCCCTTTAAATTAACCTTGTCCTCAAGGTTCAATGTCGGGATGTCTTTTTTGTATATTGGTAGCAACTGCCTCATTCTCTTCACTACCCTCGTATTAAGCAAGTAGTGCAAGGTGGCATATGCCTGGTTAACATTATATGTACCACCCTCAACCAGTACTTCTTTAATCAACTTCTCACTTTCTGATTTTTGAATAAAAAGGGATCTGTAAGGCCTTATTCTGAATGGTTGTTCTCCCTCCTTCAATTGATTATGGTGGTCATGTGACCTAGGAGGAGGCAAACTTGTTTGCTCTTCAAACATCTTTGGAAATCTTTTGATAACTTCTAACACTTGCTCAGGCATAGCCTCACCCTTCTCTTCCTTGATATGGTATAGTTGTCCAACTATCCTATAAGGATCCTTTCTAAATATTCTTCCCATCTCCTTAATCCCCATCATCTTGCCAGGATATTTGAACATTCCACTCTTCAATTCTATCACTTCACCATTACTCTTGAACTGGATGCACCCTTGTACAAAATCAAATGTAACATGACCAAATTAGCACATCCAATTTACCCCTAACACCATGTCACTTCCAACCAACTTAAGAGTTTTAAATTTGAACTGAAATTCCCAGTTTTGCATCTCCCAAACCACTGGCTGACATAAGGCGTTACTCTCCAGTTTATCACCATTAGCTTCTTTCATCTTCACTTTTCTAGTTTGATCGGTGATATATTTCAGTTCTTTGGCTAACTTTTCCTTAACAAAACTATGAGTACTCCCACTATCAATGAGTATGGAGACTTTTCTCCCTTTATCACTCTAGAAACTCTAATGGTTTGGTGTTGCCACCTCCCAACCAATGCCTTCATAGATATCTCCATGATCTCATCACCTCATGATTCTCCTTTAGACTCATAGTATTTATCTTCATTTGGTCCTTGTTGTTTAATTTTGCTAAATGTCTCAACCACTTCTTCCTCAATAGATTCTGAAAACCTCCTGCAAAGCTCATCAGAAAACAAACTCCAATTTGCTCCAGGGTGATTGGCAATGAATCCACAAAACCATATATAAGCCTTCAATTCCAAGTACTTCTCAACCATTCCTAGTCTTAGTTCATCAAAAATCTAATGGAGATGGAAGTAGTTTCTGGCTTCTATCAGCCATTCTCTAGGTTCTTTTCCTTCAAAATAAGGAAAATCTATTTTGGGTAATTTGGCATTCATCCTATCTCTCTAGCTCTACTAGTGTTTCCAAAGTGATTGTCACTTCCATTAGGACTACCACTGCTGATTTGAGATGGAGTACCGTAACCATCAACTTGTTTCTCCTTGTGGTTTGCCCTACTCCCATTTATTTGAGCCATTCTATACACAATAGAATCATAATTACTGTTCATTTTCTCCATCAATTGTTCAATCTTGTCATGTTTAGTGCAAATGACTTTCAACTTTTCCTCCCATGATTTTGTAACCATACCCAAATCTGACACTTTTTTTTGTCTAACCTTTTCAGATAAGCTTGATTTGGTTTACTTCTAGTTTCCGCCATACCCAGATCACGTTGCTGCTATGATACAATTTGTTATGGTTGGAGATCAATTTCTATAAAACTCAACCAATAACAAGCAGCTATAAACTGAAGATGCATAATATAAATTGTAATTACTCAAATTAAAGAACATGAACTGAGACTACTAACAAGGACAACTAATTTTCATCTCATTAATAGATAATTCTATTACAATGCAGAAAATTACAAGTAATAGATAATTATAAAAGAGAATCAAGAGATAGACTAACAGAGAAAGCAGATATAGAGAAATTCAGAGAAGATAAGGAAGAATAGAAACAGCTGAAGAAGAGGAGAATAAGAAGACACATGGAAAGAACCATAAAAGACGGAGAAGAAAAAATCGAGAAGAAGAGGGCAGAAGACTCGAGAAGATGGGCTGCAACCACAATTCATCCAATTTTCCCCAATTCATCATCCAACTTCAATCTATATGGAACAAAACTGGGCTTTGGGCACCTAATACAAGCCCACTAGATAATAAATGGCCCAATAACAAAAAGTTAGCCATGACATGGTGGTGATTAGGTGATGGTGGCAAGTGTGGGTGGGTTTTCATAGGTTTTGGTTTAGAGGTAGGATGGTATTGGGATGGGGATGGAGATGGAGATGGGGATGAGGAAGAAGATGATTTTTTTGTTTGTTTTTAATTTATTGATATATTTAAAAATATAAAGATTTAAAAGGTTCAGAACGAAGCAGCAATTATAACACTTTTTCCCCTTTATTTGTGTATATATTACATTTAATGCCTTGTAGACCCCAATGATTGCACACCTATTTATAATTAATTGGAGATGTGAATGTATATGTGATTGTGGTACATTGGATGAAATCCATCTATTTCTCATTTACAATTATTGATTGGAGATATGAATGTATTTGTGGTTTTGATACTTTGGAGAAAAAATCAAACTATTATGTGAAAATTATGATATAAATCCAATCATAATGCCCCCATTAGCATGAAATGGAAACCTAATTTGAAACTCCAAAATTCAAAAAATAATTTTTTGTTATGAAATAGAGAATACAAGATAAAAGAATGGAGAAATTAATAGACTTGTGTATATTTCATTGAGAATCGAAGGCCTATATTTATAGAGAATAATTAGGGTTGTAGTGAATACAATGGTAATAATAACTAGGGCGCATGGATATAATTGTCATTCACTAATAAATATATTATTTACAATATTCTTCTTTGAATTACATTACAAAATGACTGCATCATGAAACCTTTGTTTGATAAAAATTTTAATGGGACAAAAATATAAAGTAAAGAAAATAAAGTCTAATTATTTTGGAATATTAAATGTTTCCTCATTAAAATCTTGCTAGGAAAGTCCTATGAGATAAAACATAAGAGGAGGAAAAAGAGTACACATATTCCTCCTGAAGTTGATATTTGAAAATCTTTAAGTCGATGAATTCCAATCCCGTTAAATCAATTTCTTTAATGTAAATATTGACAGTGCTTTTGCGAATAAAATAACCACATTGACTCTTGAAAGAATTTGTTGAATATTGATATTCTCATTCTTCTGAAGCTTATGTGTACGGAAGAATTTTGGAGAAATATATTTCGTTTTGCCACCTCTAATACAACCTCTTTTGAGTTGTGCAATACAAGATTAATTGTCTTAATACAAAATTGTTGGATTATCTTTTGTTGAAGTTAATCCATATAATACTTGGATATGATGGGTTATATTCCTCAACCATACATATTATCAGCCTACTTCATGAATTGCAATAATTTCAGAATGATTTGAAAATATTTTTGACTAGATTTACTTCACAAATCTCCATGATATAACAGTTCTTCTACGTATAAACACATATCCTATTTGTATTTTAGTATGTGGATCAGAGGGATAACCTGCATATGGCATATCCCATTAAAGCATAACCCAACTTTTGATAATAAAATAATATCAAATCTAAATATGTTTCAAGTACGAAAAGGGTGTATAACACCATTCTAATATCTTTTGAGTTGGTGTAGATTTATATATATTGAAACGAGATTTACAGAAAAATCTACGTCGAGTCGAGTACCATTTGCAAGATAGGTTAATACACCAATTACACTAAGATGTGGTCATTCAGAATCAAGAACTTTTTCTAATATTCAAGGAGAGAAAATAGATCTTTCTTCGCATCAAGTGATTGAACAATCATATATAATATCAATAGATGTGGTTTATCCATATTAAAAGGTTTTAAAACTTTTAGGAAATGAACAATAAAATTTTGGTTTTTCCTAAATCTTTCATTTCAAATTTATTTTTCAAATAATTTACAATTTTGTAGAGAACTTCAGGACTTTCAATTAAATTTAAATCCATAAACATAAACTGCCACTATTGCAAATACAATATTTTTTTTTAAGAAAACACATTATGAATATCATCATTTTTATAACCCACATTCAATAAATATTTTCTAAGATGATTACACCACATACGTTCGAATTATTTCAATCTATATAATGATCTTTGAAATTTAATTGAGAACATAATTCTCAGGCATGCACCATTTGTTTCTAGTACTTTAAATCCTTCGGGAACTTTTGTGTATATGTCATTATAAGGTGAACCATATAGATAAACAGTTATTACATCCATAAGGTGCATGACGAGCCTTTGTGATACAGTCAAACTAATTAAAAATCTAAAAGTAACTATGTCCATTACAAGAAAATATGTTTTCTTCATAAGCAGTTCCCGAACTTTGTAATTTTATTATTTTCATTTATCTTCCATTCAAAAACCCACTTGTATCCTAAAGGGATTACATTTTCAAGTATTCGAATTTCATGTCTAAATACTTTTCATTTCTCTAAAGAATTCAACTCCGCCTATATAGCTTTATTCCATTTTTGGCCAATCATTTCTATGTGATAGTCTTTAACAAATTGTGGTTCAAGATCCTTATTTTGCATAAATCATTAAAGATGAAAATATTATCTATAATAATATTATTTTGTTCCCATAATTTATGAGATAACAAATCATTTATGAAAATCTCATTATTTTTGGATACTTGTAATTCTACAGGAACCATACTTTCAATATTTGATTGATTAATATTTTCTAATATTACTTCTTTCAAAGTTTTGACTGATTTTTCTCTTATACTTTTCTTTTTAGAGGTATAGAGTTTTTTGAACCAATTGGCTAACCATGCTTCTGGCATATTTGATATTCATTTTCTACAATAGATTATCCTACAAAGATATCAATTTTTGTTAGAAAATTTTTTGCTAGTATATATGACGTTGTCACTTTTCTTTTTTTAACAAACGCATCAAATAATTGATTTGCAACTCTTTACAAGTGAAAGGTTTTTTCAACCTCTTAATCTCATTGAATGATTCGTGGATCAAAGTAAGATCGAGTTATTTCATTCAAAAAAAATTTACCTTATTTTTGAGGATGTAGTCTTGCCTCTCATAAAATTGGGGAAGTTATTTTACCAAAATGACAATATGCAAAAACGTGTAGTAAACAAATTACCCGTTATAAATTCAAGATACCTAATAATAAATAGTGAATTAAAACCAACATAAATCTTAAGTCTTTGTTAAGGATCCATTTTAGTATGTTGTTGGATGAAATACGGACATGGACAGTAGACCTTTGATAAACGGCATTGCTAAACTATTTTTCGTATGTACATGTGCAACCGAATGTTCTATAACAATCTCAATTGACATATAATAATCATCGAATGCTAGTGATCTAAATTCATAAGCATGAAGACGAATTGTCTTGATTGAGTAATCGAAAAATTGAGCTCTTAATTTTATAATTTGAACAAGTAACCTATTAAAGCTACATTCGTAGTGAAAGTAATCAAACATGTGACCATCTAGTAAAAGAATCAATTAATAACATAAAATAATAAAATAATCCACATTAAGAAGCTTCAGAGGCCATATAGCGAAAGATTCCTTCATATAGCTCATCACGAGAAGTAGTCCTTTGGGCTCACATTACTTAGGTCGATTCTAGAAAGTAAATCAAAATTCCAGTAAAAAGAAGCAAATTAATGTCTTTAATTAGTGTACCGACTTACATATAGCTCCCTGAATTCTTTCCAAGAAAGTTGAGAATCCAACATTAACATTTGTAGTTGAAGGTTTGATATTAACTTGTCTTGCGAACAAAGAGCACATGGATAATCATTAAGTGAAAGAATCTTCTAGTTATTTGGAGGATGTTCATGTGAGTTGTTTATTATTCGACGTATTATTATAGCTCTTGGATATCCAAATTGATCATGCTAAAATATAAAACTTTTTTGGTCAACAATCTTTGGGTTTGTAATAATATTTGATTTTTTTTCTATAGTACATGCCAAAAGGGAGTGTCGATGGTTTTTCTTTTATCTTCTACTAGCCAAATACAATATACGAAGATATTCTATATTATTTTCTTATATCGTCTCAATGTGATATCTATTGCAGCAAATATATTTAAAACTAAAAGCAAATTTTTTTAAAAAAAAAATTTGCTTACAATAAAGTGAATCGTCAATGTATAATATAATTATTTGGTTAAATAATACAAGTTCTTTCATAGCCTTCAACAATATTTGATGCACTTGATATCATATTACCATTATTTTCTACTATTGTTAAGTCCAAAAATCACTTTTTTTTGTCTTGAAAAATAGTATACATAGTTGTACTATCAACTAAATAGGTATGTTGGCAATTCATGTCGAGTTTTGTGATGTTTTTCATTTGAGTAACTACACAATAAAATAAAAGGAAAAAAATAATTCTTCTAAGAATATGATGAATATTGTAGAATCATGTAATAATTAATTGAATAGTCAAAATAATCAATGTCAATATGACATGAGTTATATGTTTTCCTTCATGGATAAACATTTATTCAAAATTATATATATTTCGAAACATGTGCTGCTTCGAGAGTATATTATATTTTACATTGTTTTTTTTAAAAGCAATATGTCAATATTCTTCTGAAATATTGAAAATTATAATTCAAATAATAACAAATTATTTGTAGTAGACAGGTATAAGAGTACTAAGTTCGTAAACTATACTATGTATTAAAAAAAAGAACGTTATAATTAATCGGACGATAAACCAGAAGCAAATAAAAATTAAATACGGTGGTTGCTCCTGAAGAATTTAAGAATATTTATACGGTGGTGCACAATTATAATTGCTTAATAATTATGCAGAATACGGTGATTTAGTGGGATATGCACAATACCGTGACATATGTTTACTGCTTTGAACAAATAATGAACACAATTTAACAACTAAATTACGGCTATCGAGTGCATTACAGCTTTAGAAATTAAAAAAACAAAAAAACAAAAGAGGTTTGTTTCACATGAGCCAAATGAATTGCTTCTAACTAATTCATTTTGATTTTGAGATAATAATGCTAATAACGTGTTATGAAATATAAAGAAAAATAGAGAAGAATGGAGAAATCAATAGACTTTTTTGTATTTCATTGAGAACCAATGCTCATATTTAAAGGGAATGATAAGGATTGTAGAGGATACAATGATAATAATAACTAGAGATGAAGGGTGTAATTATCATTAACTAATAAACTATTATTTACAACATTTCTAACTACATATTATTATATAATTTCTAATTAGAGGTGGAAACAGAAATTTTGAATCAGTGGGGGCACAATCAAGAAGGCTAACACACTGTCGGTTTGGAGATGCTGCACTGCCTTCATTACAATCCACACCTCCATTCATTTGAAAAAACCGATAAATTGTACAAAATCAAGAAAAAACACACTGTCGGTTTTAAATCTGTATAAAATCAGAGAAATTAAATCTGTTTTGTGAAACAAAATTTATCAACTAGTCCAATTCAAGAAAGGGTATATATGTCTGGTGGTTTCTCTAAAATGTCGATTCTTCCAAAATTTATACAAAATTCAAGTTTGCTTAGAACAATAGTTGTCGTTGTAGTAGTAATTTCAACATTACTTAAGTCAATTAAGCGTTTCATTATTGAGTAAATATAAACTTTCAATTACCAAAAGCAAAAAAACACACATAATCAGATAAAATGACCCGAATGCTCCACTGGCCTTTGATGCAAGCCTCGGGAAAAATCTGTTGACCTCAAAAAATGTTGACAACAGATACCGGGCCCACTCGTGCTCACGTAAGCCAAATTCGATACGTAAAGGTAGATCAACGGTAATGATCGCTTCGAAATTGGACGTGGGAACAGCTTAACAACACGAGACGTTTCCGTTCGGACTTCGGGGAGATATTCGTAACACGATTTTGTAATAAGAACCAATCGTAACGAAGTAAATATGAATACCGTACGAGTGAAATATTGCTTTAAGTATACAGATTTGCATTATTTCTCAATTGTTACATGGTAGGGGTATTTATAGTGTTACAAATGGAATGGTGACCCTCGGATCAAATTACACGTGGACGCATTTT
>CAIGRP010022743.1:18419-31034 GCA_903798385.1 Fraxinus cuspidata | reverse complement strand
CACACATATCATTTCCATTCATGGCTAAACATTCCCTCTTCAGGTGTGTTTTGCACCATCAGGGTGCCACTTAATTAGATGAATGAATCGATATGAAATTTTTTCAGTTGACAAACTAATAATGCCCAAAACTGGCATGTCCCTACTGATGAAGAAGTTCAATTTGATAATGAACTTCTAAAGGTACACCTCAAACTGCTTTAGATGATCTTCTGAAGATATGCAAGTCTAAATTCATTCCGATCCAGGTAACACTTGAATGCTTGTCTTGAATATTTTTCTTTAGAATTGAAACTTTAATTTATTGAGATTGATAACAACTTGTGTTTTTTTTTAAAAAAAAAATAGTTTTACAATGAATCCAAAAAACAATATATGAAACTGTATTTTAAAAGTTATATTGGTTAATACATTTCATTATTTGAAATACTACTGAAAACATTTGTAGACGATGTTGATTGTTTATAATTATCTTATCATTTACATAAAACAAACCGTATTTCTTTCCCGCTCAAAGATTCATCTAATAAATATGTTTTACTTCTTTTTCTATTGTCTGACTAATTTGTGTTTTTAGATGTCCAAGAAATAAGAAATATTACTTGAAAGTGACTCTTCTGCGTTTCAATTCTTCACTACACGGTGTTTTATCACGTTTACCCGAATTGAGGCCATCCCATAGGAATGAGGTGATTCAAGAACCAAATCATCTTTCTATCATGGGCAATAGACTCACGCATTGGTAGCACATAATTCTAACAAAAAGTTGACAGTGTCATCCATGAAACCTACGAGTAAAATTTATTTTTACCACCTATAATAATTCTTGCTTTTTGTTGTGTTGGATGGTGGTTCTTAAACTTACCATTGTTAAACTCTCATTCTTGGCAGATTCGTGTTGAAGGAAAAATCTTATGATAGATTTCTACTACTTGTCATTCGTATAATGGAAACATTAAAAAACTTTGGTAGTGGATACCTTATTGAAACTATATTATTCTTTTTGACATGTAGTATTTCTTATACGTAATCTTTTTTTATATGAAGGGCAAGAAGTTCGGAATATAGAATGATCAAATCAAAGACATGCTTGAAAATTGGAATCTACTGCCATTATCAAACCTCCACTCAATTACATTGTGTCATCATATTCTAAATGAAAGAGAAGGTAAATATTCGTTTTGCCTTCATTTATACAGTTACTATATCAAATTAATGGTTGTTCCCCATTACAGGCCTCGGTGGACGCTTATAGACAAAGTTTGTATGCATAATACTTAAAGGTCATCACAATCATCGTATCATTCATTTCGCACGAGTGGTAGCATGTTTCCATCAGATCACGTGATTCTTTTCGTGATTCTTTTAATAGATGATCTCTTTAGTCTCTCTTTGTATAGCTATGAAACAGTTCGAGCGTAAATTCAGTGATGTTTTTCATTCCTCTACTTGAATAAACTATAAGAAATTTTTTCCCTTGACCCTTGGAAACTGGGCTACAAATTTTTTTGGCATGTAATAGTAATTAAATAGAATTTCAAATAATCCTGTAAATAATATTATACACCTTCCAGACTTTTTCCTCGCTATGATTTCGTAATAGTTTATTTTTCATGTCTTAGTATTTAAAAACTTAGTGATTGAATAATTTCCTTTTTTTGTCCGACATCCTTGTTAATATTGTATGCCTGTTAGTTATTACAATGATATGCATTATTAGTAAATTTTGTAATAGACATGATGCCCATTTTTTTGTTCTCTTTCCTGAATGGAGCCAAAATCAAGTATTATATTATAGGGGAATTTTTCAATGGAAGGTTTTGGACAACTATAGTTACTCCATTTTTCTATACACATTTAAGCAATATTAACAAAAATATCTATAAGGCTTCACATCACGCTAACAATACCTTCAAAATAGTACAATATGTACAATGTACGGGCAACTCAGAAAAAGAATAATAAATATTTTAATAGTAAAACTTCGAATGCCTAGGTAAGGGTCTTGAGCTGGAATCCTACTTTTTATATTGACTGAATCAAAAGATCATTACCAAAAGGAAGAGGAGCATACCTTATATTAATTGATAGTTAGCTAGAGAAAAAATTGAAGGGAAAACATAAAAAAGAAAAGTTATACAATATCCAAAGATTGTTTATACACAAATTTAATAAATAATGAAGAATTAAAGATGGACTAATAAATACAAACGAAAATTACTTTCCTAAGAGAGAGTGATAATTTTGATCAAAATTTGGCATATAAAAATGTAAAGAATAGTAAAGATGATGACATTAAATTAAGATGATAATGACAAGGGTCGAAAATCAAATTTTTTTTTCTAGCTTTTAAGTTTCACAATTGTCATTTCTGGTGCACGTTAGTTTGAATAGTCATTTGTCTTTCACTTCGTAACTTACTTGAGAAATATTTTTGTCTAGCAACTATGGACCAATTTTCATCTGGAAAACAATATACGTGTCACTTCTTAATTACAAGCTAAGTGCATTATATCTTCTTCTGATAAAAATGATGTAGGTGAAATAAAAATAACCCTCCTGAATCACTTCAAATTTATTAAAATGGTGCTTTTCTGCTTAAAACAATTTCTAAACAACACGTGATTTCACTCCTTCAAAATTGTTAACAAGCTAGTTGCAATTTGAATGTTTAACAAATTATTATGTAAAATTGTAACGTTGTTAATATATGTTACGTTGATGTAATTGGCAAGTTCGTGAACAAAAGGGACTAAGTTTAAAATGTTGTAAAAGTCAAGGAGTAAGTTGCAAATAGTAGAAATTGAGTTATATTAGGTCTAGGGTTCGAGAATGGAAAAGAAGGAAAAACGGCGCCGCAATTTTGCTAGATGTTGCCATGCTCGAGCGTCAGAAACAGTAACAGTGTTGCTAGCATGTCGCCAGGGCTTCGCTCGATTAACAAAATGTCGCTCGCCTATCGTTTAGCTTTTTTAAGGTCTTTTATCTAGCTCATTCATTCCTTAACCTACATATAAATACCAAACGCATCTGAACGTAAATTCTAAGGTTGATCATTGTGAAAACTTATACTCTCCATATCATCTTCATCAAATTAGCTTTCAACCTTCGTTTTATGATTGGTTATTGGCGGATCCACAATCTAAATACCAAACTGCTACTTCCTACATATCTGTCAGAGTTTTGAAGATCAATGGAAGGTGACTGGAGTTCCATTCATTAAAGAACACGGAGTTCTTCGTTGATCCACAGGAGATAGACGAATTCACAAAATCGGAAGTTGCTGCGGAGCGCACAATCTATGAGGGCTTTGAAAACTGCAGATGAGATTTGGTACAGGAGCACGAAATTTAGGAGAGCTATGTGACTTACAGTCAGGAGGTCAAAAAGTACTAGTGGTAGTCGAGTTTTGCGGACTGTAAGTTTTAATTCATTTATAGTGAATTGTTGATTAGCAAAGTGCCCGAAATTTTTATCTAGTTGGGTTTCTCCATGATCATTTGTTGTGTTTGTTATTGTTTTCATATAACTGTCATATTTCAATATAGGAAATTGGATTGTTTGACTAACCATCTAGAGATAATTAATAGTGACTTATTTCTAGTTAATTAATAAGTTTTTAATTCCGCATAATCACATATTCACCCTCCCTCTAGGTATAGTTTGGGTCGAACTTCGATATTTTAATTGGTATCAGAGCCTTATTTCAATTCCCAACCCTTAATTAATTCTAGATGAGTCAGTCCTTGTATGTGCCTCCATTTTTTTACGGAAGCAACTATACTTATTGGAAAGCTCGAATGGGAGCTTTTCTTAAAGTATTGGATGAGCATTCAAACTAGGTGGACTACACCTTCAACTATTATTGCTGGTGTAACTACACCCACTGATATTTCACTCTGAACTAAAGATGACTTAGCTGAGTGTAACTGGAATAGTTAGGGCATTCATGCCCTATTCATGATTGTGACTGCTGAAAAGTTTAGAAGAGTTTTGATGTGTGAAACTGCTAAAGATGTTTGACATCTAAGATTGAAGAAATTAGAATGAATGACGATGAATCGTTTGATGAATTCTATGCAAAGCTTAATGATATAGTTAATTCGAGTTTCAACCTAGGTGAGAAGATTCCCAAGTCTAAAATTGTTGGAAAAGTCCATATATCCCTACTTGAAAGGTTTAGACCTAAAGTCACCGCGATTGAAGAAAGTAAGGACTTGGATGTTGTTAAGATAGAACAACTCGTAGGATCTCTCCAAACATATGAACTCGCCATATCTCAACCAAAAAAGGTTAAATCCATAGTCATAAACACTCTTAGGGAAAAAGAGGATGAGTCAATTGATGTTGAGATTTTTAGGAATGACGAAATAGCATATTTCATTCTAAAAGGCGATGAGGAATAGGAGAAAACCTCAAGAACGGAAAAATGATATCCCTAGTTAATTCTCGAACGATAAGCGTGAGAAGAATACCCCTAGGATAGCTAATAAGAAAACACAATCTGTTAGATGCCATGAATGTTAGAGTTTTGGTCACTATAGGACTGAATGTCCTAACTTGAAGAAGAACTTAAATAATGGAAGGCATAAGGCAATAGCAGTGACCTTGAGTGATGATGAATCGGATTTGAGTACTCAGAGTGATACCTCTGGTGGTGAGGATAAACAAAATTTTATGGCATTCACATCTATAATTACGATTGAATCCGATATGAAAAATGAAAAGATTGAGAATGAAGAATGTCATGAAAAATCTGAGGGAGAGTCTGAGGACGAGACTGATATTCATGAGTCTCATCGAGAATTATTTCAGGAGAGCCTTAAAATCAAAAAGGTCAATAAAGTTGTATTAGAAAGTGTAAATGAACTTGAAACAGAGAGAAATAAACTCATAGGTGACCTTCGGAACTCTACCAAAAATCTGAATTAGTTGAAACTTGTTAATGAGAACTTAGAAGCCAAAGTTAAATTCTTAACAAGTGATCTTGAAAAATTTAATACTCATCTTCATTCTTTCATAAGTAGTACTCAGAAACTCGATAATATGTTGGGGATGAACAAGCCTGCTGAAAATAGGCATAGGCTAGGTTACGTTCATAATGATAATGCTACTGCAAGTTCATCCAAGACCACGTTCGTCCCAGCCACCATAAAAGCTCGCAATATTGATAATCCTGAACCCAAGGGCAAAAATATCTTTGGATCAAGACCTACTAAGCAACATAGGGTCAATCGTCCTATATATCGGCAACAACCTTCGAGAAGGTTTGAACCTAGGTTTATTCTCATAGTCACCATTGTGGCACACTGGGACACACAAGACCTAGGTGTCGTAAACTCGCGACTAGAAGCAAAAGTCAGGATTTCTCGAGTAGGGTTAACTTCCTCGCCAATTAGGTTAGCCATTTAATTGAGATGATGACTCACCTGGCTAGAATCACTTCTACTTCTAAGAAGGGTTGGGTTAAGAATAGTGACCTTCTCAGGTCTGTGGATCAGTTGAATTGTTGTGTTGTCCAAGTTGCACTTAAAGCTAAAAATAATTCTATGTGGTATCTTGATGGTGCATGTTCTAAACATATGTGTGGTGATAAAGCCTTGTTCTCTTCTCTCGATGAGTGGAATGGCAGTGTGGTTACTTTTGGAGATGGAGCTACTGCACATATCCTAGGTAAAGGTATTGTTAATAAATCTGGATTGCCTACTATCTCAGGCGTGCTTTATGTGAAAGGGTTAAATTCCAACTTGTTAAGCATTAGTCAAATATGCGATGTTGATTTTGAGGTTAGTTTTGTCTAGAAATTGTGTACTGTGTATGATTCTAATGGTAACATTTTCCTCGAAGGTGTAAGAACTTCAAAAACTTTTTATGGAATTCTTCCTAATTCCAACTACATGTGCAGTAGTGCCAAGATTGATGTATCTGAACCATGGCATCAACGCCTTGGTCATATGTAAAAGTTTATCTAAACTCGTCAAGAATGAACTTGTTAATGGCTTACCTAAGCTTGAAAATATTGATAATACTCTATGTGGCCTGTGTTAACAAGGTAAATAACTTAGAGTGACTTATAAACAAACATCCAAAATCTTGACAAGCAAGCCTCTTGAATTACTCCATATGGACTTAATGGGACCATCTAAGACCGAGAGTCTTGGTGGTAAACACTATATCCTGGTTGTGGTTGAACGACTTCTCACGATATACTTAGATTGAGCTGTTGAGAGAAAAATCTGAGGTGTTCAGTCTTGTCATATCATTGTGCAAAAGGCTTAGAAATGAGAAAGACTTTACCATATCAAGAATTCGTAGTGATCATGGAAAAGAGATTGAAAACTCGAACTCTGAAAGCTTCTGCCTAGAGGAGGGAATCCAACATGAGTTCTCCTCGTCGATCACTCCACAACAAAATGGGGTAGTTGAGAGGAAAAATTGTGTGCTACAAGAAATGGCTAGAGTCATACTTCATGGTAAGGGACTAGATTAACATTTCTCGGGTGAAGCCATCAACACTGCGTATCACATAGCAAACAGGGTTTATCTTGGACCTAAAACTGATATGACACCATATGAGATCTGGAAAGGTAAACGGCCTACTGTCAAGTACCTTCATATGTTTGACAGCAAGTGCTATATTCTAAGAGATATAGAAAATTTGGACAAGTTTGATTCCAAGAGTGATGAGATAATTTTCCTAGAACACTCCAGAAATAGTTAAGCCTATCATGTATACAATTATCGCACACGGGTTGTGTCCGTCAATGTAGTAGTAGATGATACCTGTAGTAAAAGTGAGATTGGGTAGAGTTCGAACAATTGAGTGTTGATCCTGTCATGGTAATTGAACCTAAAGAAACTTCAATTCCCGATCCCTCGCATACTTGTTGATGGTTTAGATACACCTAATAAAAATTCATCACCTGATGATAAAACTAAACCCCCTAAGGAACCTTTATCCAGAGTTAAGACTAATCATCCTAAACTGAATATTATAGGGGATCTGGATGAAGGGATGAGACTTCGTAAGAGGTTTTTGAACAACGTGATATATGTTAGTTATGTGTCTCAAATTGAGCCTAAGGAAGTCAAAGATACCATTAGGGATAAATGTTGGGTAAATGCGATGCATAAGGAGCTAAATCAGTTTGTGAGAAATAAAGTATGGCATTTAGTTGGCCTGATAATTGTAATGTTATAGGTACTAAGTAAATATTTAAGAATAAAACTGATTATCATGGTACTATAACTAGAAATAAGGTTAGGTTAGTTGCCCAAGGATATACTCAGGTTGAAGGAGTCGACTTTGATGAAACATTTGCCTCGGTAGCTAGACTTGAATCCATTAGAATTCTTCTGGTTGTTGCCTACACATTGGGATTCAAATTATATCAAAATGGATGTCAAGAGTACTTTCTTGAATGGAATATTTCAAGAAAAATCCTATTTTAAACAACCTAAAAGATCTATTGATCCTAAATTTCCACATTATGTCTATAAATTGAATAAAGTTTTGTATGGTTTTAAGCAAGCTCCTAGAGCTTGGTATGATAGACTTACCACATATCTCATGGAACATGGTTTTTCAAGAGGCGGTGCAGATAGAACCTTATTCATCAAACATATTAAGAAAACCATCACCATAACTCAGATCTATGTCGGTGATATTATTTTAGGATCTCTTATTGATTCTCTTACTCATGATTTCGCTGAATGCATGAAGCAAGAATTTGAGATGAGTATGATTGGTGAATTAAATTACTTTTTGGGTCTCCAAGTTCAAAAAAATGATGATAGGTTGTTTATATCTCAATCGAAGTATGCCAAAAACCTTGTCAAGTGCTTTGGATTAGACAGCAAAAAAACACACTAGAACTCCCATGAGCACCAGTATCAAGTTAGATCATGATCCTACAAGAAATAGTGTTGATCAGACATTATACAGGAGTATGATAGGTAATTTACTTTATATCATTGCTAGTAGACCTAACATAACCTTTAGTGTAGGGGTTTGTGAGCGCTTTCAAGCTGATCCCAAGGAATCCCACCTGAGCGCGTACGACTCATCATTATATATGTCAATTGAACCATTGATTATGGGATCATATACTCTTGGGACTCTAATCTTGATCTTGCTGATTATTCTGATGCCGATTGGGTTGGAAATGCCGATGATAGAAAAATACTTCTGGTGGCTATTTTTATGTTGATGCTAATCTTGTCGCTTGAATAAGTAAGAAACAAAATTCTATCTCATTGTCAACGGCAGAGGCCGAATATATAGCTGCAAGAAGTTGCTACACTGAACTTTTTTGGATGAAGCAGATGTTGAGTGATTATGAAATTGAACAGGGTACTATGATTGTGTTTTGTGATAACACTGGTACCATTAATATTTCCAAAATCTCGTTCAATACTTTCGAACCAAACATATTGATATACGACATCACTTTATTCGAGAGCTTGTAGAAGCCCGTGTTGTAACATTTGAGCACATCTCTACTAATAATCAGTTAGCTAACCTATTTACCAAATCATTAGATGGTCTAAGATTTAAATCTCTTAGGATGGCTATTAGCATTTGTGTACCTCATTAAAATCCATAAAAAAATACGTATGAGCTTATTTACCATTGTGTGACATTGATTTAAGCATGCATCATATTTATTTTTATTTTTACTTTTTTTGTGTGTTTTTTACATGTTTTGTGTGTTCCGTACATTCTTTCTTTAAATTAATATTTCCAAAAATCTCATTCAATACTTTCGAACTAAACATATTGATATACGACATCACTTTATTCGAGAGCTTGTAGAAGCCCGTGTTGTAACATTTGAGCACATCTCTACTAATAATCAGTTAGCTAACCTATTTACCAAATCATTAGATGGTCTAAGATTTAAATCTCTTAGGATGGCTATTAGCATTTGTGTACCTCATTAATTAGGTATTTTTTTATGCATACTCGCTATTTACCATTGTGTGACATTGATTTAAGCATGCATCATATTTATTTTTATTTTTACTTTTTTTTTGTGTGTTTTTTACATGTTTTGTATGTTCCGTACATTCTTTCTTTAAATTAACAACAACAAAACAAAAAAAAATAAAAATTTAAAAATAAAAATGTGGAAAATGCTTTTACAGCTTAATATATAATATACTTCAATTTGTATGTTGTGATCATGCATGGGGTTAATCGATAAGTTGGCGCATAATTTTCATTGCTGGTTTAGGTTATTCATGAATTACTTAGTATAGGTGTCTTCATGTACCATCTACACTGTACACTATGATATTGTTAGTGAGACTATACCGCGTATGTGAGATTTGGGATGGTAATCACATGTTAGTAAGGTAACTTTGAACATGAATTGACTGTATGTATTAGACATAAGCTCAATATCGTATATCGAAGCCTATTTGACTCGAACAATTAAGTCTGCAGGGTTTCTTATAACCTGGTGCCTATGGTCAACTGACTTAGATTAACCAGCCTAAAACTCGCTACATGGGTTATTTTAGTCGCCTAATGAAGAGAAACTTGCACTTAAGATGAGAAAAATCATAATGAGCTTCGAATATTGAATGTTGTGAAATAAAAAATTTGCTCTAATTCAAGGGGAGAAAAGATCTATCTTTACTAAATGAGCTTTTCTGTATAGGTTCTAATGTGCTTTCATTGGTTTGACTTTCATAAGTAAGAAATAAACTTATTGGTAGTGATATTTAACGTGTCCTTTCTCACAAATTTAAGGTCTGGGGTCCTACTTCAAAAGGATTAGTGACACTTTACACATATGAGTCACTTATACAATTTACTCCATGTTAACTTACGTTATGTATGTGGGAAAGGTTATTATTCATTGGTTATACTTATGCATACTAACAACTGCATTTTTTTGTTATTATATGTTATTCTTGGTCCCTTGTCATTTTGTGACAAAAAAGGAGAAGTATTATTTTTTATGATGGAGAAGTATTTTTGAGGATGTATATGATTTGAACTACTTGACATGATGTATCTAAAACTTTTGATTCAATGATAATTTCAGTATTGCTAGATTAAGTTTTGATATTTTGTAGTATCAATATTTTGTTTTTGGTATGTTGGGTTGTATTGATAGTATGTCTTAATTTAGGTTATAGTATGAAACTGAAATGATGCGTTATGAGTTATAACTGCTTAAATTGAAATGATGCATTATAACTTATAACTGCTTTGATTAACTTGGATGCTTAAATTAACAGCTTGAATTGCTTTTACACTTAGTACTGTTTCACATACGTTTTACGCTGAGTATTTGAGTTGTCTATTTCAGGAAACAGGTTTTGATGAACGAAAAGCAGAATTCAATCAAGACAATTAATGTTCGTTGTGTCAGTCATTGAGTCTGTAATTCCTTTTCACTACTACTTTAACTATGGATTGTAGTTTTGTCACAAAATGACAGGGGGACTTGTTAGGTTTTTGATGTAATTGGTAAGTCTGTGAACAAAAGGGATTAAGTTTAAAATATTTTAAAAGTCAAGGAATAGGTTGCAAATAGTAAAAATGGGGTTCGAAAATGGAAAAGAAGAAAAAATTGCGCTGCAATTTCGCTAGATCGTCGACAAGACTTGGCTCGAGCGTCAGAAACAATAACACTATCGCTAGCATGTTGTCAGGGCTTCACTCGAGCGACAAATTGTCGCTCGCTTGTCGCCCAACTTTCGTTTGAGGGACAGGGTTATCCGGAGAATTTTTAATTTGTTTTTTTAAGACTTTTTATCATGCTCATTCATTCTTTAACTTACATATAAATACCTAGCGCCTCTGATCGTAAATTTTATGGTTGATCGTTGTGTAAACTTATACTCTCCATATCATATTCATCAAATTAGCTTTCAACATTCGTTCTATGATTGGTTCTCAACGGTGAAAACATTAGATCCACAATTCAAATACAAAACTGCAATTTCCTACATATCTGTCAGAGTTTCGAAAATCAAGGAAATGTGACTGAAGTTCCAGTCGTTGAAGAACACGAAATTCTTCGTTGATCCACATGAGATAAACGAATTCACAAATCCCGTAGTTGCTGCAGAGCGCACAATTCAGGAGGGTTCTGAAAATTGCAGCTGGGAGTTGGTGTAGGGGCACAAAATCTAGGAGAGCTGTGGGAATTGCAGTATGGAGGTCAGAAAGTACAAGTGGTAGTCAAGTCTAGCGAACTGTATGTTTTAATTCGTTTATAATGGACTGTCGACTGGCAAAGTGCCCGAAATTTTTACCCAGTTGAGTTTTTCCGTGATCATTTCTTGTGTTTGTTATTGTTTTCATATAACTGCAGTATTTCAATATAGGAAATTAGATTGTTTGACTAACCATCTAGAGATAATTAATTATTGATTTGTTGCAAATTAATTATTAAGTTTTTAATTCTGCAAAATCACATATTCACACCCCCCCCATGTCTAGTTTGAGTCGAATTTCGATATTTCAATATAATTTATTTAAATAATTTAGTAATTATAATTCAACTTATAGTACAAAAATTTGACACTTAAAAATACGGTACAATTTTAGAGTCAACTACATGACAATAAATAATATATTCATTTAAATACGAGATCATACAACTCATCTATAATATATTAAATATCACATCCAATTGAGAGTCATTTTTTAGACAATTTTAACCATACTACAATTCAATCATTTCCATAATGCCTTACTTTTGTTTTTCAATATGTATTAAATACTGCAAAATCCTTCCATGCATGAATTTCTTATTATTAATTCTCAGTTAATTAACATTCACGTTAATCTTCATTAAATAAATCTTGACTTGTTGAATCTTGATCTATATGAATCTAAAATTATTATAAATGAATTTATTTGACCATATAAGTTGAGTTTTGAGAGTACAAATTTTCTTCTCTTAAATTTCTATCCTAAATGTATTTTATTTAATTCGTTTAAAGCTCATCAAATCCTCCCAATAAATTGGTATCAAATAATACTTTTACAAAATTTATAAAGTATTTCAGAATAATAAGCAATGCATGTTTAACTCTAACTAGTTTAATTAAACATAAAAAGTATACTTACCTAAATTGGTGCTAGATTGCATTATTAATTTTATACGTGCTAAAAATAAAACAGTTGACTCGTTACCCTAGATATTGTGAATTATAATGAACTTCTCTTTTATTTTCGAATATCCATTATTATGCTTGTCTCAAATCCCATGTAGTTTAGAAATTTGATTGATGGAGGACGTTTAAATAATTTTGGTTTGGAAGTTCGGATAGTATTCCCTAGTTTAAAGTAGTACTTTGAGATTTTGATTGGGATAAGGACTTTTGGATTGATGAAGAAGTATTTTGAAAGGACAAGGACAGAGTCGAGGGCACTGGGACACCGAGGTGAGATGTCGAGGGAGAAGGAGAAAAACAGTGGTTAACATCGTAACGCCCAAGGGGACGGCATTGAAGTTCCTACAACCTCATTCTTTAACCAAGGTGTGATAGTAAGTTGTAGAAACGGGGGTTTATTTTTAAAAATGCGTGCGTGAAATATGCATAATTTTATAATGAGGACTTGAAGTTAGTTTTTTTTTTTTTTTTTTT
>CAIGRP010022743.1:0-18322 GCA_903798385.1 Fraxinus cuspidata | reverse complement strand
AAAATGGTTTTTTTTTTTTTTTTTTTGTTATGTTTACAGTTTTATTGTGATTATTAAGAATTGAGGCTCCATGAGTTAGAGGGTTTGAAGAAGCTCATGTGTATGGTAAGTTGCTATGTTTCTGCGGTTTAAGAAACGAAATATTTTGGTTCAAATTTTTTACTTGTTTTGTTAAAATTTTAGTGTGAAAAGTGTGTGCATGTTATTTGTTGTAAGTCTTGAACTAATTCCTATACTAACATTTGTTGACATTATCATCCAGCTGGATACACAGACTACTTCACAATGGCTATATACACTGGTGGTGTGTTCTTCAATAAATCGAATAATGTCAAATAGGAGCATGGTACTAAGATATTTGTGGAATTTGTGAGGTCTGATTATTCCAATGGGGAATGGTTCAAGGCTCTTGAATATGTTTGTGGAGACTGTGGGTCTTTAAAATTTTACTTCATGATGTAGAAAGAGAATTCACGTAGTGCTTTGAGGAGGTTGCATAGTGAATCAAATGTGAGAGAGATGTTGAAAGACCTTACATAGGTTGCTTGAGATTTATATAATTGTGCATATCCAGACATATGCACTACCTCAAGAACCATACCAAAAACCAGTGTCGAGATCCCAAAGAATAGTACCCATAATAAGTGGGGTGAAAGTACCACAGAAGGTTACTACATCCTAGTATTTGATGTTGATGAAGGTGGTTTGGGTAATGTGAACATTGGTGATTGTGCGCCTGAAAATGTGGAGGGGGCATGCTCGCAAATTGAGGAAACACTTACATATGAAGCTAGAGTGGTACTTCACAACCAGATCAGCCTAAAGAGAACTCATAGATAGTTGAGGAAGAACCGGAGCATGAAGGACATGGTCATGACGATATAATGAAATATGAAATTGAAGACTTTGTGGAAAATAATTACGAGGCTGAGAAGAAACTTGAAGCTGGTAAAGAGGTTGAGGAGAAAGCTAATTTTGTTTTTATTTTGGTTTTAGATTGTACGATGAGCAAAAAAGTTAGAGATGTTGTCACTAACTATGAGGAGTCTGATAAGTTACAAAGTTTGGATTGCGAAGAAGACGAAGGAGAAACATCCAAAAAGAGGGGACAAAAGGATGAATTTATTACTTAGACCAACATGGAGAAACAAAATTTTCGAAAAGGTTATCAAAACTCCACCCCCCCTCTCCTCGGAAATGGTAATATGTTTTANCCCCCCCCCCCCCCCCCCATAAAAATGGTTATTTTGTAAGATACTCCCTCTCCTTATAGAAATATGTTGTGTGTTTTACGTTCCTCGCCTTTTCATTTTTTGTATTGCAGGTATGGTTTTTGGGACAAAAGCATTTTTGATACGGGCCATAATTGAGCATTATGTAACATCAAACTGGGAGATTAAGTATGTTAAAGAAGGTTATAGGTTGCGAGCATCATGCTAGGAGAAATCATGTGAATGGGTGTTGTAAGCAAGCAAATTAAAAATGAAAACGATTTTTTAGTGAAAACTTACAATGGTGACAATAGTTGTGCAATGGTCTATCGAAACAAGCGACTAACTCCGAAGTACTTAGCCCATAAGTACTTATCTCCATGGAAGGCTGAGCCTAATATGTGTGAGTGGATTTTTCGATAAAGTTAAAAGGGATGGGAAACGTGACTAGATGGCAATATTACCAAAAATAAAACTTGGCAATGAAGATATTATGTAGCGATGTGGTTGACCACTACAAAACTTTGTGGGATTATTGCAAGCATCTAAAACATACAAATGTTCGTACAACTACACAGTTGGAGGGTTGCGCTCAGGAGTTTAAAAGATTGTACATATGTCTAGGAGCACCGGAGATGGAATTCATGAGTGGATGCAGGAGGGTGTAGGGTTGGACATTTATTTTTTGAAAATTGACCAAGGAGGCCAGTTATTGATCGTTATACGTTTCCAAGGTTGTATTATGAAACATATTTAATATTTAGGGGTTTTCTCGCAACCAATTTAGATCAAATGATGTGTCATACAACCATATATCAATGAACAACCAGCCAAGAAGAAATGAAATAGAAGAGGAAATTGAAACATCACATTAAACATCTAACTTACAAAACATGAACACAAAAGCACAACATTCACTAATATCTATTTAGTACACACATATGAAAGGCAGTTGAAGCTTTATTTTCATCTAAAAACTCACATCAACATAGAAACCCAAAAACTCAAGACCGAAATCTAAAAGTACTGCTCTACCTTTGCAGTTCCAACAGTTATTGTTCGAGTACATTCATGGATCTCAATAGCCCAGGTATGATCTCTACAGATCTACTGCACATAGATGGGTCAAACTACGAGAAGTACCCACAACCTCAATTTAGATGTAGAAAGCCAAATAAATATTAGAGCTTAAGCATACTTAGTAAAAAAAATATTCAAAAATTGTGTTTGGGTTTCCATTACCAAGAATTGTGTGCATGTAAACTCTCTTCCCGGGTTAACTGTCGTCTACGAAGTCTTCTACTCAATCTCCATTCCTTATCTGCACAGACGAGAGTCCATCGCAGCTAATGGTGAAATGGTTGCAGCTACGTACGAAAAAGACGAAGTGGGTGTCGGGTAATGAAATGAAGGAAATAAAGAAAATATTGATTTTGGGTGAGTTTTATTAAAAATGAAAATAAGAAATGATGCTTTTTTTTTTCCTCATATCCATTTTCCCCCTTTTTATTGGGATTTAACGGCTAATCAAGCGATTGTTGATGGCATTGGTGTTCTTCGCACAAAATGTTTCAAACAAGGGAGCTTTCTACAATTTTCAATGGATATAGGATATATCTAATATAAAAACGTTTATAGTGAGTTTTCTAATAATAGTAATAATACTAATACTAAAATCAATGGTAAAAAGAAAAAAGATTAAAAGTAACTTTTACATTAACCAAACATGCTCTAAGCATAAGATGCAGAGCAAAAAAGAGCCAGCAGATATATATTATGCGAAAATGCTACCATAGCTTAATAGAGTGAATAAAGCGAGTTTTCCAGGTTTTTTTTTGTCACCTTGATTGACACACACTCACGTGACCTTGATTGACACACACTCACATGGTGTGAATAAAAAGTTTCAAAAAAAAAAAAAATTGTTCCCCCATTTGTGAATGTGCTGTCAAGGAGTGAAACCCTCCGGGCATCGTAGCAAAATTGTGTGAGTTCCATCCGGACAAAATAGACAAACTATGTTTTGACTCGAATTCATCGTATGATAATAGATGGAAACGACTTTTATCCATTTATATGTCTAAATTAATAGAATTAATCTTATGATCGCCTGGAACTGGGGACAGAAGACTAGCACAACTTGGAAAATGACATTGCTGCAAAATTTTCGAAAGTAACATTAATGATAAGCTTCAAGGTGTCAAAACACATTATCCAGTAATAACAAAAGCAGGAAAACTTCCGAACTAAAATATATTTACATTACAAAAAGGATAAAGCAAAAATTAGAACATGCATTATTCTGCCTCATCTAACACGAGATCTCAAGTATGATGGCAATGGAGACGCCGAAGGTGTCGCATTACGAGGCGAATTTCGATGTTTCAATGGCGACATAGATACTGGATCTAAAGAAGTTCGATTCTCACCTTTTAAAGGCCTTGATGCACTTTTAGGAGATTGGAGTTCTTCAAGTTTGGATAAAACCTCAGTCATGTTTGGCCTTAGTTTTGATTCTCGACTAAGGCACTGCAATGCAATGGTAGCGGCAGTGTATGCGGCTTTCTGAGGGTATTGACCCTCAAGTTTTGTATCCATTATTCGGAACAACCGTCTCTTATCACCCAAATATGGTTTTGCCCAATCAACAAGGTTTTGTTCCACACCAACCTTTTCTTGTTCAACAGCACGACGTCCAGACAGCAGTTCCAGTAAAACCACCCCAAAGCTGTATACGTCACTTTTTGACGTCAATCGGCCTGTTAGTTGTAATGAAGACTTTAGTATATCATATAATAGTAACTGTTAAATGCTTCTTAATGGGTCAAAGAGAGTTAGTCACTTACAGTGAAGATTCATGGTAGTCACGGAACTTCATTTTGTTTCAAAGTAGCAGCTCAAGTTTATTTTTTCTTCTAGTCAAGTTAGTTAGCATGCTCTAGTTTTTCAAACGGAATGGATGATGTTGCAGACCTCCATGTTCCATTTGGAAAACTAACAGATTTTGATTGAATAACCAAATTCAAACAATAAGCAAACTTCAGTGACCACTTCAAAACAAAACAAAGTTCCATGACTACCATGAAACTTCATTATAAGTTGAGTGACCAAGTGCTTTTTAGCCCTTAATTAGCCCAAAGAAAAGAGAGTTGTATTCCAAATATATGAACCTGTAGCAACATATTCTGGAGCGGCATAGCCTTGAGTACCCATAACTTGAGTAGATACATGAGTCTTATCACCAGTTGGCCCGGCTTTAGCCAATCCAAAATCGGACAACTTTGCATTAAATTCCTGCATCCAGAGCAGCAGAACTGTCAGTTCATCTATGAAAATGAACACTTTTGGCAAACCCCATATCTGTAGTGCATCTTTGAACGCAGTGTTGGACATGATTTTAACTTTTTTTTTTTTTTTTGGTACCATCTACTGCTATCTAATACTCCATAACATACTAAAGATCACAGTTCTGAACATACCCCATCCAGAAGAATGTTAGAGGCCTTGAAATCTCGATATATTACTTGATGTTCATCGTCATGCAAGAACGAAAGGCCTCTAGCAGCACCTATAGCCACCTTGATTCTTGTAGCCCAATTGAGGGGTTGAGGACCTCCTGCACAAAAAATATATATATATATAATGCCAAAGTTCAGAACATGTTTTTAGATTCACAGACTAAACAGGGTCTTAAATTGTCAACAATTTGTACATCATCCTATTAATCACATACAATCCCATGAAATTGAATATATTACAAATGTCGAAAGTAGACAGTAGACAAGAACAAAATGTAGCAGATGAAAACCATTTAGCTCCATTAAAGAATAGGTAAGAAGGGTGGGACCAGGTTCACGAGTAGTACTGGTAATAAATGCACAAATTGGTAAATTTGAACCGAAAGGCACGAAGGGAAAATCATGATAAACATGGAATTACTAATAACACAAGGAACAAACTAAATTTTATAACATCGGTCTATGTGGACCTATCAGTAGAGAACAAGATTTGATGTCAACAAATGAATTTTTTTTTTTTTTTTTTGCATATTATCATCAAAATGCTTGATTTTTAAATGCTGCAGCATTTATTAACCCTCTTAATAGTGCTTTACTAAACAGCACACATGAGGCTATTATGAAAAGGTTAAATTAAGCCCTTGTTTAGGCTCCATTAAAAATGCATTTTGGTCAAAAATGCATTTTTTAAATAGTAATATTTTGAAGAATGTGTGATTAAAAAATAAGGAAAAGTTTTAAATTTATGTGTAATATTATTTTATTGAAGAATGTGTAATTGAAAATAAAAAAGAGAAATATATTTTTGAAAAATGGAGGCCAAGCAGGGGCTAAGTTACAAACTCAAAAAAAGTGGGTAGGGTAATTTAGCTGCCAACTGGATGTAAAAAATAAATGTGATGAGGTTTTATGTCGCTGATTATCAAATAAGTACTAAAGCGTGTTTGAGAAAATCATTAAAGGGTTTTTCATAGAAAGAAAAGGCAATACATACTTCTGAACAGATGATTCTCCAGGCTTCCCTTTGGCATAAACTCATACACCAAAAGCCGGTTGTCACCCTCAGAGCAATAACCGATAAGTTTTACCAGGTTCCTATGATGAAGTTGCCCCAAATAATTGACTTCTGTCTGCAAATCATTGTCTGGTTGTTAAAACAGGCACTACAAAATTATAATTAATTAATTTAAGCCATTCCAAAATGGAGAAAATACATACCAACCACTCCTTGTGGCCTTGGAAACCCTCAGGCTTCAACTTCTTCACAGCAATGACCAGTCCAGATCCGGGTTTTGCAGCAGTAAGAGTGCTCTCGTCAATCCATCCTTTGAAAACATAACCAAATCCTCCTTCCCCAAGAAGACTATCAGGTCGAAAATTTCTGGTCGCATTCTTTAACTCGTTAAATGAGAAGGGCTTAACATTAGGGGATGAGAGAATTTCAGCTTCAGATCTTGGAGTAGGGAGGCAGTGAACACTGCTTTTGCTACTGTGCGAGGGAACACTTATGCTGGATGGAGCTAATGAACTTCTGGGAAATTTTGAAGCTTCTGAAACTTACAGAACAGATAATGAGGTCGCAGCATTAATTCATCACCTGACTTATTTTATACAATCATTTCACAAACAACTTCACGATCTTGAATTGAAAAACTTGAAGCAATTGATTGAATCTTGATGATAATATGGAAATATATTTACTCCTAAGAAAAAAATCATTCAAGGTTATTTAGTTCATTCCTTGTCAGACCGAAACACGTAGACAAATTAGCATATTTTCAAGAAATTTTAACACTATCAGACACCAGCATAACTTCAACTACTTCAATTGATTTTTATTAATTTCTCTTTAGTGTCAATTAATTGAAGTCCTCCATTGACTTGAAACAAAAAAATCAGAACTGAAATTGGAAATCAAATCATAAAAAAATGTGGGTTTGAAATTTGTTATTAGTAACGATTATTGTTGTAATTTTTATTGTTTCACTCAAACTAAAAACAAGAAATAATCAACTAAAATAATTAGCTCTTCAATTTCACAATAAAAAAAGTGCATAGAAGATGACTGTCAAGAAATTATCCAGCTGAATAAAATCGTAAACCCAAATAATCAACATAGGGAAAAGAAGAAGAATTAAGGGGAGTTATAAACCAAATATACAGAACACAAAAGAAGAACAAAAATTTATGATTTTTACATCCAAAATTCGTGCTAAGAATTAAGAACCAGGCACCGCCGAAATTTCCTTTGCGACAATTTTTTCTTTGGGGGCAAAGTTCAAACCCTCAATCAATTTAAGCTAATCAGATTCATCTTTACAAGAAGAAACAGATTTTTAACAATTATAATCAATTGAATTAAACTCACAATCTACTCAAAACAAAAACAAAAACAAAACCAAAAAAAAAACAAAAACAAAATCAAAAACAAAATAGCGAGCCAAGGAGATGAAAATACCAGATGGGCCGAGAGTGGCATCAATTCTTGCAGAGGAACCCACGCAATTGCCCATGATGTGATGCTCTAACAGAGATAGCCAAAAAAGGGGTTCTTAAATCACTCTTCAATAAAAATCCCACAAAATTAAATTATTAAAAAAGCTAAAAATTGAAATGAAGAGAGAATTTCAGATGAAGTTGTTCTCTAAGGGAGAAAATAATACTATAAAAACAGAAACGGAGTAAGGATAACACGCATTCACATGCAGAGGAAGGAGAAGAGAGAACATATAGAAATGGGACGGTACCTTCCTTTCTTTACTTTCCACACTTCGCCTTTAATTTGGCTAGTTTTTGTGGTGTCCCACCTTTAGAAAACGACACAACTTGTACTCCTTATAATATCTCCACTACTCAAAATCTCTAGTATGCCCTTCAATCATCTCCATGAAATTGACCAAGTGGTGGTGTTCGAGTAAATTTTTGAGGAGTGATTTTTTGAAAAAGTTGAAAAGTAGAAAAAATTATGAAAAATGTCAAAAATGATTATGTAATTGAAAATGATTGGAAGTAAAGTAAGTCTTAAAAATCACATGAAAGCAAGGTTAAAATAAAAATTTTAGTTATAAAAAATCGTGGATCTTACGAAATGCATAGAATAATATTTGTGAATTTTATAAAATTTATTTGATCAGTTTAAATTATAATTTAATCACTCCCAAACGTGCACATCAAATTTTTGCTCATCTCGATCCAAGAAGTTGAAGCGGGCATGGTTTCTTATCTTTTGTTTTTATTGGGGTGAAGGTTCAAACTTGAAATACACCAATCTTGCTTCGCAAATATGAGATGTAAAATCAGCGTGAGTTTGAACAACAATAAATGCCTTGATCATGACGGTATCGAGCTAGATCAATCTATTCAACATTAATTAAATTACTAATTTACAAGAAAATTACAAATATATAAGTTTTCTATATAATTATCCGCATAGATTTACCGAGAAAAATAGAGTAAAGAAAGGAGAATTGGTGTAAATGGTCCCTAACTGTTGGTGTTGCTGTGCAGTGGCACTACTCCTTCAAACTGTCGGGTCTACTCATTCTATCTACTATTGATCATGTCTCTTGGATGCGCATCAAGTACATGTATTTTTACCAATTAACCAATTTTTAAACGCTAAAGTAGATCCTAAAAATATATCGCTTGCTTTCTTTTCCTCCGGCTACTAAGGGTATGTTCTATTTATCATTTTCAAATCGTTTTCTATTTTTGATTTTTCAAAATAGTGAAAACGCGTTCTTTTTCCCATTTTCAAAAATGCGTTTTTTGAAAACAAGTTAAAAATTTATAAAGCCAAAACGACAAATTTATCGTTTTTTGTGTTTTCAGTTATAATCAAATCAAAATTTTCAAAACGCTTTTTGAGTATTTTCAAAATAAATTTTCAAAATGTCAAAAAGAACACACTTTCAACAATCTCAAAATGGACACTCAAAGCGCAAAATCCAAAATGAATTCAAAACTGAAAACATAAAAACTTAAACGCAAAGAGAACAGCATCTAAGATGTTTCAGTTCCTAAAAAGGCCAAATTTTTTTATATAAAGACTAGAATACCCTTACTTACTTCAGTTAAATAAATAAAAAATATCAGAAAAAAATTAAAAAATATAAGGCGAAAAGAAAAAGTAAACTCATCCTACCAACAAATCCCCCGTAAGAGCGTATCTAATACAATTGTGAGTTGCTTAAAAATTTGACATATAAACAAATTAGAACGTGTTTAGAAAAAAATTTCTCCAATGAAAGTTGACGAGCGGTTCTTCAAAATAATGTGGTAGAGAAAAATAGATTTTTCTGAAGTTCCATCTAACCAAAAAAATCAGATGGGGTTGGTTACAATTTAAGCAATCAACCCGTCAATTAACCAACCTAATCCGCTAATACATATTTTCATTTTTATTTTCATTTTAAAATCATACTCTTGAACTTAAAAATAAAATAATAAAAATATAAAGATAATTATTTCTCAAAATAATTTGTTTACCAGCTACATTTTTTTTATCAGAACTCCAAATTCCAAAAGAAAAAAATGCAATGAGAAGAATTGCTTATTGTAAAATGCAAATTTAGATTGTAGCATTACTTTTCATTGTAATGTAACTATTGGATATATAGGATGAGTTTTGGAAAACCAATCATTTACCATTTTACATTATATATATTATTAATACGTACTATGCAAGAAAGAAAAATTAAATATATAGGCACACAAATTTTTTAACCTTGGATAGCCAAAAAATTTAAACTTGAACAAATGTTCAAACCGACTAATCAAACCAAATTTACCCAAATCAATTTGGTTTAGTTGGTTCGGTTTCAACAATCGGATTAGATCAGTTTGGATTGAAATTTACCAAGTCGATTTCGATTTTAGGATGAACTCAAAACCTACTCACCCAACCTAAATCATGTCTAGGCCTAATTTTTTGAGCAATTCATCGAAGATGCTCTTATGAGAGATTGGTTGGCACAATGAGTTGTCTTTTCTTTTTTCATATTTTTTATTTTTCTATTCACTTATTTTATTTATTTTTTTAACTAAAAGTAATGATTTTTTAATCTTTTTATCAAATGTTTGACCTTTTTAACCGTCAATTGAATGGAAACCATCCAAAATGATTAGTTTCACTCATCAAGTGAAAGGTCGGTAATGTTTACGTCAAGATTGAAGGTTAGGGACCGTTTACACCGTCCCCATAGGTTACGGTCCCATATGCACCAATTTCTCGAAAAGAAAAAGTCATCAACTTTCACTATGAAATACGTTCAAACTTTTTAATGTTCACATGGAAAACATGGAGGATGGACATTTTTTTATTTTTGTTTAGTACATTTTAAGAAAATTTTGTTCTAGAGAGTATCAAAAATCAAGTGAAAACAAGGAGGAAAATACCGAGTAAACAATGATGCAATGTTATCCATGTGCAACTGAAGCTTCCTAAGAATTAGCAATCCTATGAAGTCTATAGTGAACCATTTATGAAATGCAAATAATGAAGCATTAATGATCACTATGTCAATAAATAACAATAATGTTTAAGCAATCCATCCATCTTGAGCTGGATTATCAATTCAATAATTTAATTCCATTATTAAAATCACATAATTAATAGTAGGCAGTTAGCCAAACTAACTAGCTAGTAATTTGCTTCTTATAAAAACTGTTTATAAACATCTTATAAAGATCACTCTATTTATAATAGAGAATATCTTTAAAGTTAAATAATAATTTTTTGTACATTCCAACAATACTCTATAGTTTGGTTTCGGTAGTGATATTTTGCATCATTGATATTAAGTAATGGTCTCATTGATACCATATATGACATTAAATGATAAATTCATTTAAATGTAAGAATACATGATTCATTTAGCCCCTTTTTGGAGATCATTTTTTGGAGAATGTATGATTAAAAAGTAGAAAAACGTTTTTATATACGCATAGAATATTTATTGTATGAATATGTGATTGAAAATGAGTATGTATAAAAAGAAGAGTTTTGAAAGAATAAGAGATAACCAGTGGATTAATTGAACCTCAATTACAACAAAAAGTCGTGAAAGGTAAAAGACAAATTCTCTCTCAAGGCTGGCAGTATGTATAATATAACAATTTGGAGATCTTACAAAAAAAAATATGGCTAGTTAAACTGGTGTTCTAGACCAGTAGGGTCGATAGCATAACATTATTCTTTTGACTATTTATTTCGCTTTTTTTCATGAAGTATTTATTGTTTTCTCTTCATATTTTGTTGGACATTTTTTTATACGTCAATGTTCAGTGAATTCAAGCTTGTGTTTGTATCATATTATTAGTAACTTAAAAGTAACTTCCATTACCTAGTCAAACTTTAATTTTAAAAGTGTTCAAAATTACTACTTATTATTTTTCACACAGTTTTTGGTCTTACCACTATTCTTCTTGCAAAGTTCCTAACAAGTTACTAATAATCAATCCCAAAAAAGACCAAATATGATTTAATTAATTTATTGAATACAATATTAAAATATGTGACTTGTTAAATGCAATCTTTATAAAGCTAGAATACAATTTGGAGAGGTAACACTTTCTATTTTAAAAAGTTAAAATAGATATTCTCTAAGGAGATTATTTTAAACATTAACTCTTCAAAATAAAAAGAATATTGTACGCAAAGGTCTCTTGAAGATGTTAAAAAAATGAAGAAGTTGATAAGTGATAAGTCTGAATCGATGCCATCCACTATTCTATTAGATAAATGTCAATCCAACAAAATAAGTGGTAACTAAATATGAGCATATTAATATTGTTGTATTATTTAAATTGTAAAGAATACTCTTATCATGCTATCACTTAATACACATGTAGAGCAGTTCATGTTTGATAGGCCATGTTTTCTAGGGATAATGGAAAATGAATTTCATTTCCCACTTTTTAACGTGTTTGATTGGCAAAATTTGGCATGGAAAATAAATTCTCACCCCTCCACCCATGCATCTATTTTACATGGTTTTGAGTTGAGAAAATGAATTCTAGTTTCTGGCAGAATTTTTTTTTTTTTTAAATAAATTTCATAATCAATTGTTAAAAAAAATTCATTTTAATGGACAATTTTCATGTAAAATGAAACTAAACGAATACTAAACTTTGATGAAAAAATGATGAAAAATTATGATTCGTCTATTAAAATTTGCTACAAATCTGTTATGGAGGCCAAACGGAATCAAAATATATGGTTGAAAAGTTGTGAAACTCATGAAATATGTGGTTGAAATTAACTTTTGATTTTAAGTGATTAAAATTTGGAATTTAAATCTTATCGAATAGGGGCATAGAAAGAATTATTTATAAATAAAAACTAATCTGTCTTTGTTAATGCAAACCAAAGCTTCGTAACAAATGCACAAAGGCATACACAAAAGGGAACACGGTTAACAATTTGCACCAAGAGACAAGGTTCTGGAATTTTTTGATTTTTCTTGCCTTAATAAAGAATATTTTTTATATGACTTTTCATTTTATCATAAAGTTGACTTGTTCAACGTGATCGTGTAAAATGGAAATCTTGATATGACAAAAGAGTAAATGACATCATGCACCGTCTTACTTATGTCATTGCTAACGTATAGTAGTTTGTTTGTTTCTTTTCATTCCAGAGAATGTTAGAACCCATTTTTATTTTTAATTTTTTGTCAAAAAGTACATTTTAAAATAATAATTTGATGGATACTGTGATTAAAAAATGAGAAAATATTTTGTGTTTACGTATAATACTATTTTATTGAATAATATGTTAAAATAAAAGAAAAATAAAAATGATGCGACCAAACAAGAGCTCATTTTCTAATAAGGTTGCCTAGTCGTTGCTAGGGATTTAGGGTCAATCCCCATTGGTGAAGATTTTCTAAACTCAAAAGTCAATTTCAATTTATCACACACAAAAAAAGTCTATTGTCTTGGATTGCAATCAAAGAATTTATTTATACAAGGAATTTTGGGGTTTTAAATAATATACAAGTTTAAGAATATAAAAATGCAATTTAAAAGTGCAAATGTGTGCGTGTGTGTGTATATATATTAAGTTTGTTGGTTATCCGTGAAATAGTGTGGTTACGAGTAATCTAATCGCTTATAAATTAATTATTGTTTTATATTTAAGAGTTCTGTAATATTAAAATTATTATTAACATGTTATATAAGATAGTAACTCGTTTGAGAATATTTAAATCATATTTTTCTCTCATTTTTATAAAACTCTTTTTCCACATATTAATTTTCAATCACACATTCTCACAATTATAAATTCAAAATTCATTTTCTATATTTTAATCATGCATTCTCCAAAAATTCAATATTCAAAATTACATTTTTTTTTTCCAAAAAAATGGCCACCAAATATGGGCTTACTGTAAAGTCAGAAACTCGTTTCAAAGTTAAACAAATTAAGTTCTTGTTGATCCCCGTTATTTTCATAATACATTTTTTTCTCTTTTCTTTTCAACCATACATTCTTCAATAAAATAATATTACATACAAATGTAAAAAAATTTCTTATTTTTTAACTACACATTCTCCATCAATTTATTATTACAAAATACATTCTTGTTAATTTGAGGTTTTTGGACTCTCATATCATATTGATTGGTATTCCATCTTAAAAGGACACTCCAACGAAAGTGAGTATATTGTTGTATTATTTAGATTTTTGAGATATTAAGTTTGATAATTATATTCTATTAATCGATAAAAGGATTTTATTGTTGTTTTATTACTTGAACCGAATTATATAGCTTAAAACCAAAACACAATCCATAAATTTAAAATTTTCAATGGACAAAACTCAAAACCCATGGAGTGAAATAAAAAATTCATTCCAGTTTCCATTTTCCATTGTCCTCTAAATAAAGTAAAAAAAAAGGAGAAAAAAAATACAAATCCATATAATTAGACAAGCCTGGGGCGCTTTAGTCATTTAACCCTTGTTTTTCTTGCTTCACACAAGTCTGATTCTAATGAGATATGTCGATATCCAAAACGGTCCTCTCTCAACTTCGAACAATTTAATAATTACAAGTGTCAATGCACAGACCGAATTTGTATTCTTGTTCACACTTGAACCATCCATTTTATTCATGCGATATACAATCAATATTCATGTTGACTATGTAAAATATTTTTTCATTAGATTATATCACAACTACGAAAAGTTAGGTGCCCCACTACGCACTAGTTCTTTGTGAACAAGCAAGCTCTAACTGTTCATTCTAACTTATTCCGACGACAATTACAAAGCCCTACGCGTAGTACGTCCCAATCACACTATTTATTTTAAAGAAACTTGAATTTTAGTTTTATGTGTGTGCATGTGTATGTATATTTATACATCATTACCAAGAATTTTTCATTACAAATAGGTTAACCCATCAATAAATGTGTATATAAGAATTGAATTAAAAGACGAAGACAATTCGTTCACACTATTTATTAATTATAGTATATTTTTTGTTACATTTGAGTTGTGTTTGGTATGTACTATGTTTATGTCGTATACTTGTATTGTAGTATATCATAAGATTATAACATTATTTTTTGTCCCTTTTCATCTATGGTGTCATATTTAAGAGATTGGGATTGATTGGTTTAGTATCGAGCATGGTATTTTTGTGAATTCTACTCAATTTCATATGTATTGAAATAAATTACACACTCAAATATTACACAGATTTATTAATGTGTATTTTTTTGTGAATATATGAATAAAGATGAGGGTTGCCACAATCTAGTGTCAACAAATGTGTCTATCATCGACAATGAGGTGGGGCGACAAGATCAAACATTTATAGATTTTTGTCATTGTATTGTACCATTCTAGTCGTACAATGTCTTACCTAATATGATGCAAGTCAAGAGTCTTATGATAAATAAAACCGTGACCCACGACATGCTACATAAATTAGTTCTAAGAATATAAATTTTTAGGAACAAATGTTTTGTAAATGTTATATGCTTCAAGGATATATCCAGTGCCAATTTGGCCCCGGTTTGATAGAAATTAGAATTAAAATATTAATCTAACTCAAAGTCAATAATTAGTTTTAATCACATATTTTATAGGATCATAACTTTTCAACCACGCCTTTTATCAAAATCTGCTAAAAAATTAATTTCAATCACAATCAAATTAAGTCTTGGTTCTATGACTCAGCCAACATGGTGGGCCAAGCAGGCGACCCGACACCAAGTCACGGGTCCTAAGAGGTTCTCCAAGTCAGGAGGGACCAAGTAAGTCCTTTCACGAGAATTCTTCGTCTTAATTCCATATAATTTTAAATTTTCAAGTCTTTGTATTTTAAATCTCGTTTTCATTTATTACAAATATACAGTAATCGGATCTTTAACTTAAACATTGATATTGATCGATAAAAGAGTATTGTTAAAATTAAGATTTAAAATGAATAAATGTATATCATCACTAATAGCTGACAACTTGAGAAGAAATTTGTTCAATATTATAATCGAATTAATGATTTTTATAACATATTTAAGATCAGTTTAATGTAGTTCGTGTAAAATAATTTATATGAAGAATGTGTGATTAAAATGTAGGAAAAAATTATGGGATCAAGTATAAAAATAATTGATTAGAAAAATGTATGATTAAAAATAAGTTCGAAAAAAATGAGTTTAAAAGAATTTCTCTGGAACATGAACTTGGGAAATGGACTAAAAGTTTGAACAATATTGATGGAAAAGAAAACTCTTTTTTTTTTTAATTATACTGTTTAATTTGTCGATTGTTAATGTTAAATACTATAAAGAATTAAAGTGAATTTCATTTAACTTAAGTTTTAGGGTAAAGAAATGATTTTTTCTTAATGAAGTTTGCAAATCGAGCATGTACATCTTCACATAACCGTATTAAACTAAACATGTAGCATTATTTCTTCACTTAAATAATAAAATGGTAGCATCATTAATTCTAATCGTTCACTTAATTTGACGTTGCATGAAATAAGGAATTCAAATGAAAACTTTAATATCACAATTTTGTAATCCACCAAATTAAAGGAAAAATAAACTCACGAAATCTTATTAATGTAAGATGATAAAAAAATGATAAATTAACCATTTATTTATAAGAGTTTACATAAAAATCCAGTTTAAACAAACTAAAATTGAAGAGAATTTGAAATAATTTAAATGACACGAATACTTTAAAAGCAATTTTTAAATGCTACATGATCTCGAATGACCAAAATTCATCGTATTTAACAGTAAGTTCTACTCATTTTATCGCTTTCTTTCCAAAATTGTATTATGGAATTTATTTATAAGAGTTTACATAAAAATCCAGTTTAAACAAACTAAAATTACAAAGAATTTGAAATAATCTAAATGACACTAATACTTTAAAAGCAATTTTTTAATGCTACACGATCTCGAATGACCAAAATTCATTGTATTTATAAGTGAGTTCTACTCATTTTATCGCTTTCTTTCCAAAATTGTATTATGGACCCAAATCGGAGTTCGATTATTTGTTCTATATCATAATTTATAAAAAATGAAAGTAACATCAATTCTACTTATTTGTTGAAGAGTCAGTTTTTTTTTTTTTTTTTAGTGCACAAATAAGACAGAGTAAAACAGATCTCTCGGAGTGCACAACACTATTGATCTTACTATAATATGTGAAAAGAATTTACAAAATATGTGTTATACATACCGGGTATAACTACGTTTTTTGAGTTACGAAATTACAATTTCCATTCTTGAAGAGTTAGCATATAATATATGTTATTAAGTTTTTGTCAAAAAAAAAGAAAAGAAAGAAAAAGTTTCAAATAGATCACTTTTCACATATATATGACAATCATAAAGTCATCATGCATGTTAAATAAATAAGCATGTTTTAAAATTATTTATATATAAGGTTCACTAAAAGTAGGTGAAAATGCACTAATTTGATCTTAAATGTTGTGAAAAGATAGAAAAGAGAAGAGAGAATAAAAGTTAATAAACTTGTGTATATTATAATGAGAATCATTGCTCTATATTTATAGGGAATGATTATGGATACAATGGTAATAATTTTTAAGGCTACAATGATACAATTGTCATTTACTAATAAATTTACCATTTACAACACTCCCCCTTAAATGACACATTACAAAATATATATCTTATGAAAATCTCATTTGGTAAAAATCCAATGGGAAAAAAAAATCAAACGAAGGAAAAACAATATAATTATTTTGAAATATTAAAGATAAATGTTGCTTCATTAAAACTTTGTTAGGAAAATCCAATGGGACAAAATCTAAGAAAATGAAAAAGAGTAAAGCTACTCACGATGATGTTAATCATTGAAAATCTTTGAGTTGACGCATTTCAATCTCGTGAGCAAATTTTTTAAATGTAGATGTTGGCAGTACTTTTGTAAATAATTCAACTACATTGTCACTTGTGCGAATTTGTTGAATATCGATGTCGTCATTCTTCTGAAACTCATGTGTGTGAAAGAATTTTAGAGAAATGTGTTTCATCATGTTACCTTTGATATAACTCATTTGAGCTGTGCAATACAAATAGCATTGTCTACATACAAAATTGTTGGACTATCTTTTGTTGAGATTAATCCGCATGATGTTTGGATACGATAGATCATGTTTCTCAACCATACACATTCTCGACCTACTTCATAGATTGCAATGACTTCAAAATGATTTGAGAATGTTACTGTCAATGATTGTTTCACAGATCTCCATGATATAGTTGTTTCTCCACGTGTAAACACGTATCTTGTTTGTGATTTAGTTTTATGTGGACCAGAGAGATAACATGTATCTGCATATCCCACTAAAACAGATCCCAACTTTTAAGAATAAAATAATCCCAAATCAATAGTACCCTTTAAGTAACGAAAAATATGTTTAACACCATTTCAATGTCTATGTATTGGTGTAGAGCTATATCTTGTAAAGAAATTTAGAGAAAAAACTATGTTTGGTCGAGTAAAGTTTGAAAGATAAGTTAATGCTCCAATTATACTAAGATATGGTACTTCAAGACCAATAATATTTTCTCCATCTTTAAGTGGAAAAAAATTATCATTTTATACATCAAGTGATCGAACGATCATAGGTGATGCCAATGGACGTGCATTATCCATATAGAATCGTTTCAAGACTTTTTCTATATATATATAGATTGATGAATAAATAATTCTTCTGGGAAATGTTCAATCTGCAACCTGAAACAGAATTTGATTTTTCCCAAATCTTTCATCTCAATTCATTTTTTAAATAATTTGTAATTTTGTTGAGATCTTCAGAAGTTCCAATTAAATTTAAGTTATCAACATAAACTATCACAATTGCGAAACCAATATTCATTTTTTAATGAAAACACGGGGAGACATCGTCATTTTTATAGTCTTCCTTCAACAAATATTCGCTAAGGCAATTCTACTACATGCGTCTGAATTGTTTCAGTCTATATAATGATCTTTACAATTTAATTGAAAACATAGTCCTCGAGCATGTATCATTTGTTTTTCGCACTTTACGTCCTTTAGGGACTTCCATATATATATCACTATCAAGTGAA
>CAIGRP010022740.1:0-25748 GCA_903798385.1 Fraxinus cuspidata | reverse complement strand
CTATCAATTGGCCGATTTATCTATATTTCTTTTCCAATTGCTTAGAAATGGATCCAAAACTGAAATAAGATAAAATTAACCTAAGTTAAGTAAAATACAATAATAAAACACCACAAAAGCTTAGTAATATGACCTTAATAAGTGCAGAAAATGCGCTTATCATACACCCTTAAGACAATAAAAAAAATGTCTGAGAAAGGATATTGAGCCAATATAAAGCTTGTTTGGCATATATTTTTCTAAAGAAAAATGATTTTTTAACGAATGTCTCGATGAAAATGATTTTGTAGAAAATAATTAAGGTGGGGGTGTCGGTGGAGGTTATTTTGCAAGTGATGTCATGATGAGTGCTTGATTGGTCTGAATACAGGTGGACGTGTTAAAAACCAAGCCATCTGTCAACGCCACGGGTTATTGGAATTCGAGATCCAGCTGATGCGATGAATCCAGTGGCGAGTATTCATTGGTTGCATCTTACTTTAATTAAGGTGTGTTTTGTTAAGAGGGTAATTGAGGAGAAAAAGTATAAAGGAAAGAAGGCGTGTTTGGTTAAGTGAATTATGACACGTGATGCATAAGCAGAACAGACATACCCTTATATAACAAAGAAGCTTGTATGATACTTTGCAGCCATAACTGGATGATTCTTAGTGCATCGAAGCTATATCCACTTTAGGTGGATCTTCAAAGGGACATGGCCGAAGGTCTCTGGCGCAGAAATTCGTTTGCGTTTTTTCCGTTCTTCTTTGCTGTTCTTGTTTTGGTTTTTGGTCATTGCTTCTGCTGTGAAAAGCCATAAAAATGCCAATATACATTTGTGATGTATGCCATAACATACTGCACCAGGGGCACCAAGCGACCAGACAGGCGTAAGAATACCAATATTTTACCTCTATCTTTCGCTTGTTCCAATATTTCCATATAAAAGTATCCAATAGTCTGTCCAATAGATCATCACACATTGGATTAAATTTTCAAAGAATAATATGACACATCTCCTCGTATGGAATGACATGTATTTATCCTCAAGAAGTTATGGAAGTTTTGTTCTCTAAAAAAACCCAAAGTCAAGCCATTGCATGGACCAAGTTACGAAGACCAAGGCACATCTACTTGATTTAATACAATCCAAATATAAAACCAATCACAGAAATAGATTCCAACAAGTGAAGGCAGGCAAGTGATGTATAATCACCGCTAAAGGAGATTATGTCCAAAATATCAACACGGCTGTTGCTATTTCTTAAAATGATAGCTAAAAACAGGGTGGAGTCTTTTTTGATGCTACACCAGAACTTCAAACTTTACACATTCCAACCAAAAAAGAGGAAAAAGAAAATGAGAAATACACTATTCCGATGAATCTGATCCTGATCTCAACCGCAAATGGTCAACATAGAGCTGTTTGCAATGCTTCGCTGCGATCTCTTGCAGTGCTTCACCAAGAAGTTTCTCTTCCTCTTCAAAATCCCATGTCTTAATTTCTTCTGCAACATCCCAATCTTCAAGATCCTCTAAACCCCCATCATAATCATCATCGTCATCATCATAATCCTCACGTGCTAGTTCTAAAAACTTGATGATCACTAGAAACACCCTCTTCATTCGGTATCCCGACACTGGCAAATTCAACACTTTCAAGGAAGCAGTCATTAGGTAAAGTGGTAATTCACAGTCAAAGCGATTTCCTATGTGCAAGCTATTTCTCCACATAACAAGCTGTTCATCTTTCAGAACCAATTTCCCCTGCTTTTCAAAATTTGTAACTGTCACACACTTGAGTGAATGATTACATTTGATGAGTATGCAAAGTAGATGTATACATTCTGTGCAACTCCAGCACAATCCTAAACAGTTGTGGAACTGAGAATCCTCGGAAGTATACACTAGGTTTTCTTGTTTTTCATTAGGTTGATATTCAGTCATCTTATGTACCGAACCAGGTATAAGACAAACTAGGCTCTCAATTTCAGCCCGGCCACTTCCGCATCTTGCCTTCCACAAAAGAAAAGGGGAATTAACAATTTTTTGGGGACATGTAAACTCCAGGTAAATGGATTCGAGTTTCTTGAATTTCTGAAGGAATATGATGAAGTTCAGCTTTTGAAGAGATTTAGACCGAATATATCCAGGGATTTCTTCACTTCTGATGCAAACTATCTTTTGAAAAAGTTCACACTCGTTTCGAGTAGACTCGAGGGAGAGAGCTTCACTGCCAGGAAGAATCAGAGAAACACTTTGAATCCAAGACATTGTAGAAGCAAAGCGTTTGCATACAATTGAGCATCGGCACAAAAATTTTAAGTTGGCCAACTTAGTAAATATGGAAACGAGTAAACGGTCTGGCAGGCGGCTGAAGTTATCCTCCAGATCTGTTGCTTTGTTGTTTTTCTGTTTCTTCATATCTTATTTCGTTCTGCTTCTCTCTTATGCTCTCTCTCTCTCTCTCTCTCAGAGTTCTGAAATCTATAGATCTACTGCACCACTGCACAAAAAGGAAGAAAGAACAGTGTATAGAGAACAGGACATTAGATTCTAACGTTCAAAATTATATAGTGCATAACTAAGGCAGAACATTTGTTAGAAATAAACGCAAACTTAGGCTGGCATGAACAAAAGACAAATCGCCACTTGAAAATTAGAGTTAGCTTACAACCATTTGTTATGAACAGCCATGCATCTTTTACTTATTTTGTTCGTATTTTCTCCGCTGATTAGAGGAGAGAAAGTAGGAGCAAATTATAGGAAACCTCAACCTCCTCATGTTATATTTTGAGGCCGTTTTCAGGAATCGGATCCCCATACAAAAGAAGGATGAAAAAAGAGAAAATACAAGGAACAACTCTTTCAAATCTAAAACTATCGCACTACATCGTTATGCCTTTGGTTAAAATAACCATTCATAGGTTTTATGTATTAACAGGTTATAGCATAAAGAAGTACAACAATTATAGACGAGGTCATGTTTCACAACATCTAGATGCATTTAGACCAAGCACATGGCTCAGAACAGTCCAACATAATTTGCACTTGAAACCAGGTCTCGGCACTTCGGTATACCTTGGCTCCTGATCTCATGCCCGAGGAGTCCTTGATAAAGAAATTTTGATCTATGACGACTCTAAAATTTTCCAACCTGAGAGATCATAGCCTACTCGAGTTCAAAGATCTAGTCCCCTCAGTTTCTTTCTTTGAAAGCAATACTACGAGATGGTACAAATATTCGAAAAAATAGGAATTCTATCAATAATGTTGGATTAAACGCCAAACCTTAGGAATCTATGTTCTTTACCAGTTTCATAATTAAACACCAAAACTAATCTATACATAAATAATTTTCTACCATTACTTCGAATAGGAAACACGCACACACACAAGCCGAACACGCTAGATGGCTGTGGATTTCTTTTTTAATTTCTTGACCTGCCGCAACACCACTACAATTAGGTTAACAATAACTGAAACAAACAGAGTAATCCAAATCACAATGCAGTTCATTTCATGAATCAGAACCAGAAAGAAAAAGAATAACATAACCTCAAATCCATCAACGTATCGGCAGGGAGAGATGAGGTAAGAATATTGGAGAAATGCTAAACCGCAGCTATATCTGGAGAAAGTGAAGAGGCACGACTCTTTAACAGTTTTTTTCGCGCCAAAATGATGAGAAACTTCTGGACTGGAGTGAAACAGATTAAATGGGTCACGACTCAATGGAGTGGGCTTTTATTGGGCTATATTGATGGTACTGGCCCATTAATTTCAAGCCCATTTCTATAAAATCTCCGCTCATAGCCCAAAATTAATATCATTTAACTGAGACAACCCATATCTGGACACTAATAGGGCTCCAGCCTTGTAGTAGCCAATAACGTTAAAGAAGAAAAAGTGCGCGGCATTTCAAAGCAAAGAATTCCATATTCCCCCAGTAACACCACTACAAAACACTATCCTCCATCACCTGAACTGAAACCCTAGACGGGTGGCGCGGAGCGGCGGCGTAGATTCATCAATGGAAGACGTCTGTGAAGGAAAGGATTTCTCGTTCCCGCTGCAGGAGGAGAAAATCCTCTCGTGGTGGGATGAAATCAAGGCATTCGAGACCCAGTTAGAGCGCACGAAGCATTTCCCAGAGTATATCTTCTACGATGGACCGCCCTTCGCCACTGGTCTCCCGCACTATGGACATATTTTGGCTGGCACGATTAAGGATATTGTGACCCGGTACCAGTCGATGACTGGACATCATGTGACCCGTAGGTTCGGGTGGGACTGTCACGGGCTGCCTGTCGAGCATGAGATCGATCAGAAGCTCAAAATTAATAGTCGGGAGGATGTGATTAAAATGGGGATTGGGAATTACAATGAGGCGTGCCGATCGATTGTGACGAGGTATGTTGCAGAGTGGGAAAAGACTGTGGTTAGGATGGGGCGATGGATCGATTTTAAGAACGATTACAAGACTATGGACTTGAATTTCATGGAGTCGGTGTGGTGGGTGTTTGCCCAGCTGTTCCAGAGGGGTCTTGTCTATCGTGGTTTTAAGGTTTGGGTTTTCATTTCTCTCCTTCTATTACTGATCAAGATTATGCAATCCTCTTTTTGTTCTCTGCTATATATGCTTCGTGCCCAGGTTTTTTATTCTTTCTTATTTTGGCATTTCATACGATTAATTAATTTAATGGAAAATCTATCCTGAGATAAACAAGGTCCCCTTTTAAGTTGTGATTGTTTTTTCTCGTATAAATGTTTTTCTATTTGAGTAGTAGGAAAAAAAGAAATAGTCTTGGAGAAAAAGCAAGTTAATTCAATTTTAAACTTCTCAAAAAAGGCAACAGATATGTTTAAAAGTATAATATGAATTGTCTAAATGGTATTGAAGTAATTATTTAAGGGTATTTCAAGCCTGAGCAATAACTCCCTGCTCCACGGGAATTCTAAAGCATCGTTTATTGTTTATAATCTCATTATTACTGAATCTGTTATTGTGAAACTTGTTAAATTTGTTGACGTGACAGTTTCTGCATGTGAGTTTAATTTTATTTCCTTATAAAGTGTTCCATTTCCTTTTCTTTATGTGAACTGGTTTCTGAAAATTTAGAAATTATTTGTTGCGTAATTTCTTCGAAGGCGTTGAAATTTGAGGGAAAGAGAAAGTTAGTCTTAGAATAATTGTTTTTGTAGGAATTTTATGGTTTCTTAGTTTGGAACTCATCTTGAATGAACTGGTTCATTTGTTAATTTTGCAGGTCATGCCATACAGTACAGGTTGTAAAACTCCATTATCTAATTTTGAAGCCAATTCCAACTATAAGGAAGTACCTGACCCAGAAATCATGGTAGCTTTCCCTATAGTTGATGATCCAGATGGTGCATGTCTAGTTGCATGGACCACGACACCTTGGACATTGCCTAGCAACCTTGCACTTTGTGTCAATGCCAATTTTATGTATTTAAAGGTCCGCAACAAGGTCAATGGGAAAGTTTATGTGGTTTCAGAATCGCGTTTCACTGAGCTTCCTATTGACAAGCCAAAGAAAGAATCTGTTGGCGATTCAAATTCGAAAGCCAAATCTTCTGGCGCTAAAGTAAAGCATACTGATTACTATGAAATATTGGATAAGTGCATTGGCACCTCACTTGTGGGCAAGAAGTATGTGCCATTGTTTGATTATTTCAAGGAGTTCTCAGATGTGGCATTCAGAGTTATTTCAGATAACTATGTAACTGATGATAGTGGAACTGGAATTGTTCACTGCGCTCCTGCGTTTGGGGAAGATGATTACCGTGTTTGTATGGCGCATAACATAATTAGTAAGGGAGAGAACCTGATCGTGGCAGTAGATGATGATGGGTGTTTCACTGAGAGAATTGTTGACTTCAGCAAGCGTTACGTGAAGCATTGTGATAAAGATATCATTCAAGCAATAAAGGAGAAAGGCAGGCTTGTCAAATCTGGAAGCTTTACTCATAATTATCCTTTTTGTTGGAGATCTGACACCCCCCTTATCTACAGAGCAGTTCCTAGTTGGTTTGTTGCAGTGGAAAAGATAAAGGATCAATTGCTAGAGAATAACAAACTGACGTACTGGGTGCCTGATTTTGTGAAGGAAAAGCGCTTCCACAATTGGCTAGAACATGCGAGAGACTGGGCTGTTAGTCGAAGTAGGTTTTGGGGCACTCCACTTCCTATATGGATTAGTGAGGATGGTGAGGAGATTGTCATTATAGATTCCATTGATAAACTGGAAAAACTTTCTGGTGCCAAGGTGACTGACTTGCATCGTCATAATATTGATCATATTACAATTCCTTCAAGCCGTGGCTCTGAATTTGGAGTTCTTCGACGCGTGGAGGACGTCTTTGATTGCTGGTTTGAGAGTGGATCCATGCCTTATGCTTACATTCACTATCCATTTGAGAATGTCGAACTTTTTGAGAAAAATTTCCCTGGACATTTTGTGGCTGAGGGACTGGATCAAACTCGGGGATGGTTCTATACTCTCATGGTCCTGTCAACTGCACTCTTTGGAAAACCTGCTTTTAGAAATCTCATTTGCAATGGGCTTATCCTTGCTGAGGATGGGAAGAAGATGAGTAAGAGATTGAAGAACTATCCTCCACCCACAGAGGTAATAAATGATTATGGTGCTGATGCATTACGATTGTACATCATAAACTCGCCCGTTGTTCGTGCGGAACCTTTACGTTTTAAGAAGGATGGAGTATATGCCGTGGTAAAAGATGTTTTTTTGCCATGGTACAATGCCTATAGGTTCCTTGTCCAAAATGCTAAAAGGCTTGAAATAGATGGGCTCGCACCGTTTACCCCCATGGATCATAACATCCTTCAAAAGTCCTCAAATGTCCTTGACCAATGGATTAACTCAGCAACTCAGAGTTTGGTTCATTTTGTGCGCCAAGAAATGGATGCTTATAGGCTATACACAGTCATTCCTTATCTCCTCAAATTTCTGGACAACTTGACAAATATATACGTGCGATTTAATCGAAAAAGACTGAAAGGCCGGACTGGAGAAGTGGATTGCAGAACTGCACTTTCGACTCTTTATCATGTGCTTCTGACAGCGTGTAAGGCAATGGCTCCATTCACACCATTCTTCACAGAAGTTCTCTATCAGAACCTAAGGAAAGTTGGCAGTGGAGCAGAAGAAAGTATTCACTTTTGCAGTTTCCCAGAAGTAGAAGGGAAGGAAGTGAACCATATTGAACAAAGTGTCACTCGGATGATGACAATAATTGATCTTGCTCGGAACATTCGTGAGCGACATAACAAACCTCTGAAAACGCCACTCAAGGAGATGGTGGTTGTACATCCCGATGTGGTGTTCCTCAATGACATTGCTGGTAAACTAAGAGAGTATGTGCTCGAGGAGCTTAATGTGAAGTCTTTGGTCTCTTGCAATGATACACTGAAGTACACTTCCTTGAGAGCAGAACCTGATTTTAGTGTTTTAGGAAAACGCTTGGGAAAATCAATGGGAGTCGTCACAAAGGAGGTGAAGGCAATGTCAACAGAAGATATCTTAGCTTTTGAAAGAGCAGGAGAAGTTACTATTGTAAAACATGTTTTGAAGCTTAGTGATCTTAAGATTATTCGGGGTTTTAGACGTCCTGATAATGTGACGGAAGAAGAAATAGATGCTGCAGGAGATGGTGATGTCTTGGTGATATTGGATTTGCATGGGGATGAGTCATTGTTTGAGGCTGGAATTGCTCGTGAGGTTGTTAATAGAGTTCAGAAGTTACGTAAGAAAGCTTCACTCGAGCCTACTGACTTGGTGGAGGTCTATTTTAAATCATTGGATGAAAACAAAACAAAACTTGAAGAAATTTTAGAATCACAGGAACTATACATCAGGGATGCTCTTGGGTCTTCATTGCTTCCCTCTACTTTGATGCCTTCACATGCTGTGATACTTGACCAAGAGAGTTTTCATGGGATATCAAATCTCTCTTTCGCCATCACTCTGGCAAGACCAGCTCTAGTATTCAACTCGGACGCCATTGTGGAGTTGTACGCAGGCAATACCAAGTTCGTTCAAGGGTTAAAAACTTATTTGATGTCGAGGGATCACCATGATTTGAAGTTTGAATTTCAACAAGGAAAGGGTAAGATCACTGTTAAGAGCATTGAAGATCAAGCCGCAGTAGATGTTGTGTTGAACAAACACGTGTTCTTGACTGTTGGTGATCATTTCTCAAGCTCGAGGTCCAAATAATTTTTACCCAAGAATTATCGTTCTTTTTGCTTGTATCCCCTTGGTGGAAATTTGCATTTATGTGCATCTAGAAAAAGGAACAGTGGATATCTTCTTGAAAGGAAAGGGGGAACTTTACGTGTTATGATAGATTGTATAACTCGTTTTTCTGTTCTCTTCTGAAGTGTGATTGTATTTTGTAGATTTTGAATTATAAAATAAGATTATAAAGGTCTCAAACTAATATTATTCTTGATCAAAGTCTCGATTGGCATATTCGCGCACTTAAGATACATACATTGTCCACATTAGATATCCTACACTATATATTTAACATATTGGTAACTCGTGTGCAAATGCAAAGATGTTTATTTACTACAGTTGACGTTACATGATCGGTTGTATCGAAGTATCAAAATTTTATCAAGGACAATTAACATCAAATCTCGACTCGAACTCCAATTTATAGGTGCTAGTTTCTTCCCTTTTTCTTCTGTTTTTGTATTTTTTTTATTAATATTACTTTTATTTACCTTTTTCACTCAAATAGATTCGTGCGTGTACTTTTGATGGTCAAAATAAACCGATTTAAGTATCTACTAAAAATAATGCTATTTAGCACCAGTCCATATGACAATATGTGTTAGGTTTAATTAAACGTGAAATTATGTTATTCATTTAATGGAATATGTAATTTAATGTCACTAGTGCTACCACTAAAATTGATGTTAAATGCCAAAAGTGCTAAGTAGCATTACTCATTACTAAATTGGTATTTTGTACGCTACAAAATAATTCAATTTAAGCATTACAAAAATGAAAAGATGGAAGATCAAAAGCTCATATTATTTTTCTTTCGTTTTCAGTAATATGGGCCACCTAGTATGGTCGATTTATTCGGAAAAATATATCTTAAGAAAAATTAGCCAAGAAAAGAAAGAGAACAAAATGGGCCTCCAGTCCTCCATTTAAGGGCCCAAATCATACGACCAAACAGGCCGATAAAACCCACTTAAAACCCCTCCCCTCTCTTTTCTGCGTGTAAACAAATAGCAATTTTTGATGGAAGGGGAAGGAGAAGACGAAGAAATTGTCTGTTTAGATGAATCATTCTTCATCGATGACAAGTATACTATACCACCTTTTCTCTTTCGCACGCGTTTTCTTGTTTGGATTATTGAAAATATTGTTTTATGCAGCTACCAACTTACTACATTTACATTTGGGTCTCATGTTCTTGAGCTCTACTGCTTACAGTCAGCTTCAAGTGAGTTTTTTTTAACAGAATTTTGGTTGAAATGATTGGAAGATACAAAACCCATTTCATTTTTCTGGTTATTCTTATGTATATTGTGCAATTTATTGATAAGTGAGTGTATGGAGTAGTATTAAACTCCAGTAAGAAGATTTTTAATGGTTAAAGAATTTCCAGGTTAATTGATTTATTAATCCAATTTACATTATTGATGGTCGTATGACATTTAAATAATAGAAGGAAAAAGAAAATTGTGAAAGGAAATGATGTCAAACGTTACAATCCGTTCTTAAACTGCTATAATGTGATGCAAATTGCAGATGTGTTCTGACTGACTATATTTGTATGTCAGCTGATTTTGATTTGACAGGGCAGTTAGTATGGCCTGGGGCAGTGCTTTTAAATGACTATCTCTCAAAAAATGCTGAAACGCTTCAAAGACGTTCTGTTATTGAGCTGGGCTCTGGTGTTGGTTAGTTTTAGCTATCTACCTCCGTACAGTCTCTTCTTAATACTTTAATATATACAATTCTGTAAACTTTGTGTATAGGTATCAACAACGTGCTGATACCCAATATTAATTCTTGACTTCAACAATTTGAAGTGCAATTTTCTGAGAAAAAGAAATAATTTCAGAAACCATATAGAAAAATAATGATTTCCATAGGTTTATACTGTATATACATACAAAGTTGAAATGGTAGAATTGCCTAAGAGAATATCATGTCTTTTCCATCTTGAATCTGGAGCTATTTATACAAAGAAACAGAAATATCAAATACTTGTAGTTGTTGTGTTTTCAGAAAAGAACTATTATAGCAAGAGTGGCGAGAATGTGAACTTAATATGCACCACATAATCTATTATTGAATAGCAATTTGGCACAATAAGATGTTTCAAAGAATTTCTCCTTCTATGAACCGTAGTTTGGTCAGGCTTTTATGAAGCTAAAATTTTTAAAATTGGAACACTTTTGATGGAATCTTAGGATTTTAAGGTTCATCTGCTTGTTGTCCATTACCTGCTCAATGCATTCAGTGTGAACTATAGAAGATTTGGATGGGTAGCGGAATGCAAAATGTCGATTCTCTCTAGCATACATCATATTTTACTTGATAGCGACTGATGTTGCATTCTTGTGACCCAGGCTTTTGTTACTCACATTGGTAACATGAGTTGTTCCCATATCCGGGCATATGGTGGGGTATGTTAGCCTCATTCTCATCGCCTGGAGGTCTATTTCTGTTCGTGGATATAACAAAATATGCTTGCATGAGATTACATGGCAATGCAGCAACTATTTTCATCACATATTCTGGGTTGGACAAAACTCCCGAACCGAATCGGACCAAGCCGGACTCGAATCGAACTGAACTGAACCGAACCAAGCGGTTCTTCTTAAGTTAAATATCCGAACGGGTATCTGAATTGAGAACTGATGGTTTTGGTTCGGTTTTCTATTCTAGATCAAGAACTGAATAACCGAATAAGAATCGAATCTCCCTAATTTTTTTTATCTTAAATAAGTCAAGTAATTTTATTTTTTTAAAATAAAAAAATATGATTTTGCTATTTTTAAACTCAACCAAGCCCAACTTAATTAAATTGACTTAAGTTTTACTTAAATCTCTTATTTTATCGTAATGTTGTTTCTGTCGTTCTATATTATTTTGTAAGAGTTAGGATTGAACATGTTAAAGTCGAATTAATATAGCGTTGTTGTAATATAAAAAAAATGTAATTATTGTATGAAACCCGGTAACCGAATAGAACCCCGAACTGAACCGAACCGAACCCAAACGGTTCCATAACTAAGTTTGGACACAAATGTTCTATTTACTAAATATCCGAAAATTTGAGTTCGGTTCGGTTCTAAACTGAAAATATCTGAAAATTCGAGTTTTAAACAGAACCGAATCGGACCATGTCCAGCCTTTTCCCAGAATAAGGATAAATTTTTAACCTTAAAAGGTTATATTATGGTATCCTTTTTCATCTGTTCATTTTTCCGGCATCAAAGATAGTATTGTTATCTCATCTTCACGAACACATTATTTTAAGTTGCTATTAGATGGCCCATTAACAGTGCCTATAGATTGTAAGAGCTAAGTTGTGAGAGCTCATTTTTACAATTCAATCTTAGATGGCCCACCAATTCTATGTTACTAAGAGGGAGTCATAATAAAATACATTTGTCCCTAGATTTAGGTATGTCATACAACTGAAAACTGTAAATCATAAGGCCTAGTTGCCCTCTATTTTAGTAAAATAAGTTTTTTAGAACAGAAAAGGGCACATAAAAGTCAGCAGTTATATTCAAATCATGAAATTATTTGTCAATCACACTTTAGGTTCCTATAGGGAAAATTGATCACTGATTTCCTATATAATAAATTGATTGCAGACTTACATATGCAGGCATTACTGGGATGCTTTGTAGCAGGTTCTGTCGTGAAGTAGTTTTGACAGATCATAATGAGGAGGTTCTCAAGGCAAGGCTATGCAATTGAATGTCAATGCTTTTGATATACAGTAAGTTTGACATCTTATCTTTAGGTTGACATCTTGTATCTTATATGTACATTTTCAGATACTGAAGAAGAACATAGAGCTGCAGGAATCTTCTCAGAATTCTCTTTGTTGTGCTGGTAGTGAATAATTTTAAAAAGAGAAGATCAGAAAAAAATTGGAAAGTTATATCATCTGTTTCCTCTTGTATTTGCAGAATTAAAAATTGAGAAGCTAGAGTGGGGAAATTCTGACCAGCTCAACAGCATCTTGCAAGGGCATCCAAAAGAATTTGATCTAGTACTTGGAGCTGATATCTATATCCAAATCTTTACTATTCATCAACTTGTTTTATATGCATGTTCATGAATGGTGAGTTTTTGATAGTTAACATGCATAGTACGCATCACCCACCCATGAAGTGTCCCTACAATGAAGATGTAATGCTTGGCTGTGTTGGATATATTCTACAATCGTGTTTTAAGCCTGTGAAGCTATAATTATGTTTATTATTTTCTACTCACCATCTAACTGGGAATTTTCCTTTTATTTTTCTTATACAACCATGTCTTTTCTTACCTAGAATTTCCCAAATAGCCATTCAAAAATTTCAATGCATGATTACATTTGGTTATATGCTTTTTAACTTTGACAAAGAATCAAATTTTCGCCATGTCACGTGCAGTTGCCTAATGCATAAAAATGTTTTAAGCTGAAGTAGTATCTACTTGATTTCTTTTCTTAGTTTTGAATTTTTCTTTGAAACGTATAACCTAAATCATAACTCGTGAGAAGATGAGATTTAGTAGACTTCATTTCAATCTGCTAGCTCTTTCTTTTAGTCAATCATGTTGAAACCTAGAAAAAATGAAGAAGCCTTAATGCTTTTCAAGCTTTCAGCAATCAAGTGTTCCTTTGCTCTTCGATACCGTGGAAAAGCTCCTCAGTGTTGGCAGTGAGAACAAGTGCAAATTTATATTGGCCTATGTATCCAGAGCAAAAGTGTAAGTGACTTGTTTGTTGTATAGAGCAATATCATTGTAATAATTTCATGTACTAATTTTAGGATTTATTGGCTTTGATAACAATGAAAAGGTTATGATATTACAATTTGCAAAAGATTAGTCCTAATATTAACCATGTGGATGGTCATCTAGAACAGATAATGTATTTAGTTACGAGAATTAATATATTACACCATACTAGTTGGTTCTTAAAAAGGATTTTGGACTGATTATTCTCAACCAGTATAAAAAATTCCTAAATTTCTTTTATTGCAAAGAAACTCAAGATTTCAGTGGTGGGATGATGACAAGATCTAGGTTTAACTACAATTTGGCCTTTATATTGCTTTTCTCTGTGCAGCATGGACACCTTCGTTATCAGTGAAGCTATTCGACGTGGATTGCAGATAAATGAAGTTACTGGAACTCGGGCAGTTGTTCAAAATCTGGAAGGAGTTGTATTTGAGATCACCTTGGGATGAAACTTGTGGCCGGAACGATACTGCAAGTCAGTAGCACAAAGCAAATGGCACATTACCCAAGGCAGAGGATGAAGAGCTACTATCAAGTTTATGATATACTGAAATGTGTTAGAGAACTTAGAAGTTAGGCAAATCACCATTATTTTCATTAAATCGTGTAATTGAGATTGTTTAAGCACAAGTTGAAGCGCAACTTTATGTTTATTTTTTCTTCTGTTCATCACGAGTTTGGAAAATTTGTTGCAAAAGTTTGGTTGGAAGGGAAGTGATGTAATTGCATCACAAAGTATCAATGAGGAGGCATTTGCTAGTAGTCTCCCGTGTCTTTAATCTTCCCTCTCAAGCTTTACAGTTAACTGTGTGTTGACTTCAGGTAAGAGCTAATACATCGATATACGAATTACGGATGACACGTTTGGCATGCAATATTGAACATAAATGAATTAAAAATGATTTTCTCTTATTTTTTCTTGATACTGTCCAGTGTTATGCAGGTCACAGCTTTTCATTCACAATCTGTAAAATAAACTAAAGGTTGCTCAAGTGAAATAACCGGCAAAACTTAGCTAACAAAAGTTCGTAAAGGAAAACAAAATTAACTAACACTTATTTGTGGTTATGATTTTCAATCATTTCGTAATTCAGTCTCTTAATTGTTTCTGCAACAGCTAAGGGGAAAACAATTACCATTTCCCAACAGTATGCAATAGAAGGTCCACGATCTCATACTTTGCAAATTCGATTATCCAACTCTTTTTTGTCAAAAGAGAACTGTTCAGGGTATAAATCAGAAAGTTGATCTCCAGAAGGTGTAATTCTAAGCTTTTCAAGATCGAGTTCTGTCACGCATTTTTGCTCTGGCAAAAAACACTCCAGCCAGTAAGCCTGTGGAACACAAGAAATAAGTTAACAAGTGATTGTGAGTTGCTCTTAGAACTATAAAACTTGCAAAGCCATAGGAAATTTACCGAAGAATATGCTTGCAGAATTTTCCAAACTTGTTGGGACGTGAAAAAGAAGGATACCAGCAACAGAAAGAGGTATCTTATTTAGCGAACCAACAAGACTGCAGCATATGAAATGGATTAACAAGAAAACAAAGAGAAGATATGCATAATCTTACAATTAGTTCAAGAGGGACTTCAACTAGGGGAAAATTCACTATCTTCTTCAGTTATTTAAAAATTTAGGAGGCAGTGAAACAGGAAATAAGGAAATCTTACCTATATGTAGTAGCCCCGGTTTGACGAAGAAACCACATGGAAGTGAAGCTTATTGCCAAACCCAAGAATCCACTAAGTGTGATGACCAGCCAGAAGGTGGGCAGCCTCAAAAGTGGTCTGCCATTGGAAACAAAGAAACACGAGATTTGGAGCACGGTTGGCTAAAAACTTTACTATAAGTACACAAGTTTAAAAGTTCCAGATTCAAAATGTCACCTTTTAGTACTTTCTCATTCATTCCCATCCAACAAATAAATTTTTTATCGCTCAATGTTGAAAATAAGTTACTTATTTTGATAATAAGGTTGTAATTACTTTCAAAATAAGTCACTTGAAATAAGAAAAGAGCAAGTTCATTCCATAACTGATTGAGCATATGAAAAGTACCAAAAGTTCTTACTTTTAACATGCTCACCTTCAAAACTTGCTATTTCCCCATTTGTATCTGTAAACTAATTATATATTGGATAGATATGCCTATGCTCATCAAATAAAATTAAATTATCTAGTACCGACAGAAAGCATCAGCATACAACTGTAATTATAAGGAAACCATACAACTGTAATTATAAGGATACCAAAACTCACGTTCTTGAAAGATAATCAACCTCATTGAATACAAAAATGAGTAATGTTCCTAGGGGCAGCGAAAGGGTATTATTTAGCAGGACCATTGAGAATTCATTCAAGTCCCCAGATTTGGTGACTTGCTTTGCAGTATCCATGACTCTACGCAAAGTCAGCTGCACCACAAGAAGACAAATATATATCAACAATATAGCCTATAAATTAAAGAAAATAGTTGATAATTTATAAAATATCCATTAGCTATAATATTTCAAGAAACTATAGTCAGTATCCTTATAGTGCTTCATGGAAAATTTGAAATTTAAAAAAGAACTGGAATAAATGTGTCTACAAATGTAAGAAATGCATTTGCATGTCGTAAGAAACTGAACCAGCAGCTAACTCTTCACTCCATATATGAAAGACTGTAAATCTTCTACCTAACTGAAGTTAATACCATCAGTCTCGAAGTATACATAAAACAAACCATGATGGTACTATGCCTCAGTAAAAGTAAAGGGCAATTATGGACTCAAAATAGCATTCTTTTCTAGTTTGTACTCAATTTACCTAAAACAGCCAATTAATCCAGAATTCCAAAGACTGCAAAGAATGATTCCAATATTTCTCTTTTCTTTCTTCTTTCTCTATTTCAAGTGCGCCCCTTCTCCTTTATTTAATTCCAACTTTTACGAGTTTTTAAACCCTTCCTTGCATCAAATCTAGCATGAGTTGGCTTGACTTGAATGCAAGCAAGATTGGAGCATTATTATATTGTAGCATCAAATAACAGATTAAGTCACCACAAAATCTCCAGCCACAACCAGAAACACTACAAAAAATGGAAATACAAGAGGTGATGGGCCTGATGGCTTCGGAAGGAGTAAAAGATAATACAGCTCAGTATCTAATCAGGACTTGACGTACAAATGAGTATTACTCACAGAATAGGATGCTGTCAAAAAACAATTGATGAATTGCCAAGTGTATCCAATGGCATGAAAAGAGAGATCTGTAATTCCTCCAGATATTGCTGAAATGATCTACAAATGTAAATGCAAGACTTCAAATATGCATCAACCTACTGAAACTTATAATCTAATGTAATTAAGAACAATCTTTACATTTCTGCACAGATAAAAAAGAAATGCTAGCCAGAACCATACTTTTGACTTCTTGATGAAACAGCTTATTAGATATGGTTGAAACTAACATTCTGAACAATTGGTGCTCAAGCACTGATTGATTAAGTATTGATCCTAATTCAATTAGATAATTCAGCATGATTAACTAGGGATAAATGATGTTCAAATAGCACTAGACTTTTATAAATTTAGCTTTTATTGACTGAAAGCATGACTAATTAGAGTTAACTAGTCAAGATGTACTAGCAGTTACGCAGAAGTTTTGTCCACATACAGGTCAATAGTTTGCCAACATTTATATATAACTTCTTAATCACTCGAAGTGTAATTAACTGCAGTGTAATTAAGAGAAGAGCCACCACTTCACATACCATTAAGAAAAGGGCTGCCCAAACTCTGTTGTCATGATGCTTGTTGAATAAATACATTTCACCAACAGCAGTCATCACATTGGTTACATTCTTCAGAACAGTGACCATGGCAACATTAATGTACTTTAGACTACAAACAAAGAAAACGGATGTTATGTTAGGAAAACATTTTCGAGACTCAACATTACTGCAGTATTTCTATTCTTTTACAGAACAAGGCAAACGATTGAATAAAACAAAATGAATTCATAATCATCATCGATACAATTGAATTAATTAAATACAGCCTTTTCTAATGGAGATGCACAAGAACCTATTGACAGAAGAATCTGACGCAACATATTCATATCTTTGGATGTTTCTATTATTTATTCATCTATTCAACTATTTCCATTTAACCTCCAATTATATCCACACTCTACCGGAATTTCAATCCTCGATATGAGAACATGAATATGGAGGCATTCAGTCAAAAGACAAATTAAAAAATGAAGTGTTAAATGCACACTGCAGTTTAGACATGCAACTAGAGATAATTACAGATTTTCCCCAAAATTAAGATATAGCTAGCAAAACAATCAATAAAAACAGTACAAAGTGACAAAAGTATGAACTGAAATTTAAGAAATCTAAAAACATTTCATAGCTGCTTGTTTGGTACACCTGTTTCATTGAATCTGAGATGCATATAAGGTTGGACAGATCAAGTTCTAAGTCACAGCATTAACGAAATAGTAAGACTAGGACACCTACAGCAAGATTTCTGATGTTTACAGCAAATTGGAAGAACAGTTGCCAAGAGGAGTGAATATACAAATTAATAACAAATAATATGGTAGTCAAGCTAAACAATTTTCTTCTGAAACAGATAAGAAACAAACTCTTCCATATAATATGTACAGCAGAGTTATTGTGAAAAAAGAAAGAGAAGTGTAATAGAAATATCCTACAGATAAAAGGGAAACCCAAAATAAATTAGTCAAATATCAATTTTAACCGAGGGGAATCAACTTTATGTTGTCTAGTATAAAATTCTCATCCATTATCAATAAAAACAAGAAATAAAAAAATAATAATTAAAGCTTGAAGAGAATCCAGGAAGTTACGTAAGATACCAAAAAATTAAGGTGAGATACTAATCTTCAGAGTGCTTAAGCAAGTAAAATAACCAGAATATTAACCTATTGCATATATCACATTTCATTATGGTGCAATAATGACCGTGTATCGAATAAGCTTTTCACATAGTAAAGGAACTCAGAACTGCAGTACACAATATGAATAAACAATAAGGATGAATTAAAATCAGCGACAAGCATAAGCATATAGAATATAATTCTGTATCTTGAGTATCATAAGAGCACAACTTTTCATATTAAGATGACGAAATTTAGGGTGTTTGTGATAACAAGATAATAAACATATTGTACCTGAACATACTAGTGATCAGCATCCCAACAAATATAACATTTACAGGCAACCAGACTTTAATTAATCTCCATGTAAGTGGTTCTGTGGTAATTATGCCAAGGAAACTCAAAGTGATAACAATAATCACTGAGACAAAATTCTGCACCCATCGACAAGCACTGTTAGACTATACGACATAGAAATTTACTAGAATCAATTTGACTGTGAGTAAAAGCAATACAAGACAACAAAGACTAGTTGTCTTGTAGTATTAACAGAGAATCTTATATGAAAGGTAACCTGGTATAGCATCAAAGATATTCCAGCATTAAAGTTATAACTGGAGAGGACGTACTTGTTAACCAATATCATGCTACAGGAAGAAAAACAATATGCAAGGCCAGCCAACAAGGCCTGGTTGTGTATTCTAAGTACTCTTTTACTACTACGCACTGTTTTTTCTCTACCCTCCTCCAATTTTCCACTCTCCACATCTATCTCATCATAACTGTTTGGAGTGTTCATTCCAAGAGCTGATCTGCAAGCAAGTAGAATTGTAAGAATTTGAAACTCTTATCATCATGAGAAATGATATCAAGTCATCAATGCGACATTTGAATCAATTGATTTAAAAGGAAAAATCTCGAAGTCAGATATGACATCAATGCAGTGTATGCGGCTTACATAGCCAATCATTCACTTCAAAAAGTGAAGAATTCCATACTTAATTATCTTTCTTGAAACAATTGGAAGAAAAAGGACAGTCAGAAGGCTTATATAAATCACTCAATTTCCAGCAATTCAGTCGTCGCACAAGAATTAAAACCTTGACGTTTTAATACTTACCCTGAAAAGCTCTGGAGCCAAAAAGTAAGATCTGTTCACTTTCTGAATTTTTTTCTTACCTATTCAGTCTCTGAAATTATTTTGTTAGGTGTTATCATAGAGATAGCCATTGTTTGCCTTTGGTTAAAAGTATCTTATTAACAAAGAGGAGAGTAATTAAGGGCTCTAGATCATTTCCTTAACATAGTGGTCTCTACCATTTGTATTTCTTCAGAAAGATCTTATCAACAAAGAGAAGAGCGCTTTTAGGGTATATTTTAGGGCAGTTCCAATTCCTCTTCTTCCTTTCACGCTTTTTGGTATTTTTGAGAACATGATATGCTTCTCGAAGTGGTGGGTCCGTATGAGAAAAAATGTGTTAGGAAACAAGGAAGGCACTTGGAGAAATTTTTTTGAAAACACCTTTCATTGGGGATAAAAAATTTCGACGCACTCGTGTCGACCGTGGACCCTCAGATAAAATCTTACTATGTGTTAAGCCCCACCATGCACATACTTGATCAGACAGCCAAGATACTCGACTTATAGATGAATCTCATCACTCAAATCCATCATCTTCAATTACAAGTCATAACATCTTCTTACCGGTTTTTACTTGAATCGAAGAAAATGATAGTGAGCTGCGCTGGGTTTTTGTAATGCCAAGTTGCAACTAGTTAGAGTCTTCAGGTTCTGATTTGGATCTCAGTTTGAAAGAGGTTGGTATTTGGAGTAAATCATTGAAGTTTAATTTGATTAAGCATTAGGGCATACTCTGAAGGCGTTTGGAAGTGATCAATTGGATTTAAAATTGAAAGCATGAAAACATCACATTATGAAACATTAAAATTGAATCTAATGTCAACCGCCAGAAAGGAAATTTAAAACAGAAAGATTACACTCTAGATATACTCAAACATCTGACCACTGTCATAGCAACCTCAATTAAATCTATCAACATAAAATGGAATCCATGAAAAGCCACAAAATTGAAAAATCCCATTATTATGAAGACACAAGAAGAAGTGTACCTGCTGACTACTTCTTTTCTGACTGGACTAGAGACCTGATCTGGCAAGCCATTTAGCTGATGACTTTTGAAGCTTCTTTCGACACTTTGGGAACCCTTACTTATGTCGTCTGTCATATTTATCTCTAAACCAGGATCAGGTGAATTTAGTAAAGCCCCTCTAGATAATGCTCTACAATAAGGAAAATCTTTAATCGTGTCATTTTCAGATATGGATAGAAGACTAAAAATTGGAAGTCTTACAGTTGGACTAAGTATGCCAGAATATTATATTTAGTTGTATAAGTGAAACCATGTAAAGAAACAAAGAAATTTAATAACAATAATTCATTAGAAACATGACAACGAGAATAAGATAAATAAACCGCATAGGGAATGAAACTCCTTTGTATAACCTGTGACCAACAGCATCAAATCAGAGATAGAAACTTCCATATTCAATTATCATTTCTAATCACTCCTCTAAAAATTCTTTTACGGGATGATTTTTCAAATAAAAAATCTTTTAACAGAAAATATTTCAAACCAATTGACGAGTTTCAGATATTCTGGAAGTCAATCTATGGTTCCTGTGTTACCACTACTATACACAAATACCTAGAACAACTCCTTGAGTCACTGTCAGAATCAAACTGTAGTCATTTTTACTAATAAAAATGGAATCCAAAAGTCATCACAATCCGCAAAACCTATTTTCTTGTGACCTAAATTAACCAGTAAACAACATACTCCAGTAAAGTTTATGCCAAAAACTCATCAAGTAGGGAGCTCTTAGATAATTTTTTGTCAAAAAGAGAGAAAAATTAGGGATGCCCTCCAGTTCTACATCGAATTATTGGAACGAAAATTTGAAAAATAAAACTGTTAGCAATCCAAAAAGATTATTATTTTTTTCATTAAAGCGGTAAAAAAGCTGGAAAACATTACTTAAACTTGAAATACATCGAAGAAACAAAAGAAAATACAAGTATTTCTTCCTAGCTCTACACCAATCTTTTCATCAGACAACCTCATCTCAAACAACACACTGTGAGAGAAAAATTAGCAGACTTACCTTTGAGTTGGAGTCACGCACTTGTACAAATCAGCGTCTCTGTATTTTTATTATGCGTGGGATTGATCTACAGCTCAGAACAAAGGCAACTGGGCATTTGAATTTTGATTTGCAAATAATGTTAATATATATTTTAGAGATAGACGAGAAGTTGTGAAAAATATTCTTGCCATTGATAGAAATATTTATATACAACGGTTTTCCCGTTTCAAAATTCATCAATGCTTACCCAACTTAATACTGGGGTCAATATGACCACTCAAACTGATTTTATTTGATTGTAGCCATTCAACTTTATACTTAATATCACCTAAGGATAGTAAAAAAACCCGACAAACCCGATCCCGCGAACCTCGCCCCGATCGGGGCGGGGATCCCGACTTAAACGGGTATTCGGGGAGGGGACGGGGCGGGGGCGGGTAACGGGCCCCCCACCCCGCCCCCGCCCCGTTTAATTTTTTTTTTTATAATTCAATACTTAAAATTGAAATTTTCATTAATTCTAATAAAAAATGGCAATTAAAATTATTTGTCTTGTCTAATGAATGAGAGCAATAAAAATAAATTATCAAAAAAAATAAAATTAAATTAAACGGGGAATAACCCCCGCCCCGCCTTAAACGGGGAACGGGGCGGGAAAATGCTTAGCGGGGCGGGGGAGGTATCCCCGCCCCTGCCCCGCCCCGTTGCCATCCCTAATATCACCATAGTCATCCAATTGGCCAATTTGATTTATTTCACCATGGCTACCCAATTACATATAACTTTTCATTATAGCCACCCAACAACTTTTCACAATTTTGTTTCACTATGACTACCCAATTTTATACTTAGTGTTATCATGGACACCAAATTTGATTTTACTTCATCATGATCATCCAATTTCATATAACGTTTCACCGCTGTCACACTTCTTTTCACCAATTTCACTAATTTTAAAAGGGATAAAATGGTAACTTTGCATTATATATAAAAAATAAATTTTTAAAAAATAAAAATAAAACTTATTTTAAAAAAATAAAATGAAAACTTACTTTTAAAAAAATTACTTTAAAAAAAAAAACTGGTTAAATCCATCAATGGTCACCCAACTTTATACTTAGTGTTACCATGACTACCCAATTTGATTTTACTTTACCATGACCATCTAATTTCATATAACGTTTCAAAATGGCCACCCAACTTCATTTTCGTTATATGTATATAATGCAAAGTTATCGTTTATTCCTTTTAAAATTGGTGAAAATGGTGAAAAGAAATTGAGTGATCATGGTAAAATGTTATATGAAATTATGTGGTTATGGTGAAACGATATATGAAATTGGGCAGTTACGATAAAATAAAATCAAATTGAGTTATCATGGTTATACTAAGTATAAAATTGGGTAGCTATGATAAAACAAAATCAAATTGGATGATCATGATGACACTAGGTATAAAATTGGATGATCATTGGTGGATTTAACCCGACTCTGAACGATATGACACCATCTAGGTTCGTTTCCGCACGGCACATGTGGGAGCATTTTGAAAATGATGTGTAAATAAATAAAATGAATTTTCAGACAAGGTGATTTGAAGCTTACTACTCTACAGAGAAGACGTGTATTGCATTAGGGTGAAGGTACAACTCGGAAAGATTAAGGTACAATGCAACAATGTCAACGAAACCTCCAAAAGTCAAGAAAATCGTCCTCCATGCAACCAAGATATTTCGAATTTCAGAACAAGCTGGCCTAATATTGCTCTAATATACATTATATTCCTAAGAAATGTATTTACAAATTCATAATCATTCCCTAAGAAGTTTGATACACCATAATCTTATAAATTGGTAAGTATAGAATCAAATTTTTTTTTATCTATTATTAATATATAGATGGTTAATTTATCGGTTATACCCAAGCCCAAAGGCCTGACCAATTCTCGTATCCAGCAATTGGTCCGTCTCCGGGAATGACTTTGGCGACGGCCGGCCACGGATCATAACCTAATTATACTTTGCCAAATGAGTTTAATTCATCTAAAGTTTGGTCTTCGTTTAAGAACTCAGATTTTTAATAATTTAATAAGAATTTTTCATGTGGCTTAATCAAATGTTATACGGATTTTATACATTTTTGTTCATGTAAATTCGTTACGACAAAATTAAGCAAATAAAAATGTAGTAATCTTGCTTAAAATAGGCATATGTTTTGAAAACTACAAACACAAGTATGAAGTAACAGTGTAATTGACATGTCCATGTTTGAGTCTCTTTAAACAAAATAATTTATTTATCATACTTATTTTCAATCACATATTTACATAATAAAATATTTTTTCACAAAACTTAAATTTTATTTTCCACTTGTTAACCATGCAGTCTCTAAAAAATCATTATTCAAAATATTATTTTTACACAATAATGACCATTGAACAAGGGCTAAATAAAAATAAGTAACTCTATGTGGAAGAGATCTTTTGAGAAGTAACTTTTTTAGCAATTTAACTTTGGCATGGCTTTCGAGAATATAAATGGAATTTTTGAAATTCAAAAGTTGCTTTCGAACCTCATTTAAGTAATATTATAAAAGTATTTCTTTTAAATAAAAGGGTTGTTAGAGGAAGATGGTTCAATGTGACTTCCTCTAAAAACTCTTTCGGAAAAGGAATCTGTTTTATAAATTAGTTTTCAAACAATAAATTAAAATAACTTCTTTAAAAAACTATTCTACTAGAAGTAAAAATCCAGCCAAATAAACCCTTAGGTTAACTTCCTTTAAAATCTTTTTTAATCAAATAAAATACTCTCAAATCATTATACAAAATATTCAAAACACAATATCTTCGTTTCAAAAGTAATTTTTAACTTTTTAAAAGTTTATCAAAAGGGATCTTTAGTCAATTGAAACTCTCGACTCACTAATGAAAACAAAGTTTTCTCTAGAATGCCTTTTAGCATTGAGTAGTTGAGGACAAGTATTTTCTACTTTTGAAGATTATTTTAGAAGTAAAGTCCTACATGTGAGTTGAGCAATCCTTAAATTCAGGACCCGAAAAGATTTAACAATAAACGCAGTTACGCAGCCCACATTTTTCTTATGTAGCTTCGACGCCTAGGTCGCCAAGAACAACGTTCAGAATCCCATTAACAAGACAAAGTGCTTGGGATGATGATTTTGATCTGTTTACGGTGGCTTTGAAGAAGGTGAGGGAGGAAAAGAAAGGAAATGATCATAGGCGATCAAGGTCACATTTACTATTCATGACTTCTAAATCAAAATGCTCGAGTCCAAGGGATCGAAATAAGGAAGTTAGTCCAATGAGCTCACCAGTGCAAGCTTCGACACCAAGTTATAGTATGCCAAGGGAATCCAAGGGCTCGGCCTATGCTAGATGGGTTCGAAACCAGACCAAAGAAGTGGGACGAAGCCCAAAAGGGCCCAAGAGCCCGAGGGGTTTGTTTTTTGGAGGAAGAGTAAGACCTGTTCAAACGGAACGCGAAGGGTCCAACAAGCCCATTTTAAAAGGGGTGCATGGAGAAAATGTCGTGGAAAATAAGGTGCAAAAAGTAAAAGGACTTTTGCTGAGGTTTGCATCATTTGGAAGAGAAAAGAGTAACTCCAAACCAACAAAGCAAACTTCAGAACCATGGACGCCGAAGAAATTCAGGCAGACGAGTTTTAGAGTCGAGGGAAATTATCGTGGGGTCGAGAAGGAAACAATGTCTGCTGATGCAAAGATGGCAGTAGCAGAATAAAAGATGCCAATGAAGCCAACACTTGCACTTTGTTTGGGTAATGGAATTGTAAGTCCTAGGAACATGAAATGATGTTTGTACTTCTAATCAAACATTGATCATGGTTTTAACTTTTGTGCAACAAAAAATACTTTGATTATCCTACATTCTGATGTAAGACAGTCATTTTTTGGTTTCAATTTCAAGATTTACCATTCTACTGCATTTGTTGGCGTTATGCCCATCTCCCATGGCAAAAATGCAACATAATTGGGACCTAACGAGCTAACTAGGATGTCGAGCCACAGTTGGGCTCGATCTCATAATGACACCACGAAAATCGACCCTAGGACAAGCACTCGTTTGCATCCAATTGTTACTTGTTAGAAGAATACGGGACGTGGGTTGCCCATGTAGGATGACCCGACCCACAAGTTATTAAAAAGGTTGGAGGGAGCTTGAACNACATAATTGGGACCTAACGAGCTAACTAGGATGTCGAGCCACAGTTGGGCTCGATCTCATAATGACACCACGAAAATCGACCCTAGGACAAGCACTCGTTTGCATCCAATTGTTACTTGTTAGAAGAATACGGGTCGTGGGTTGCCCATGTAGGATGACCCGACCCACAAGTTATTAAAAAGGTTGGAGGGAGTTTGAACTTGAAATTCAAACATACAACTCTCAAACTACCCTCAATTCTCTGTAACCTCCAATAATTATGTATTGGAAAAAGAGGGAAGAAGATTACATGAATGAAAAATGAAGGGAAAATTCGTATGAAAATTTACACAAAAATTGGAAAGTCCTTAGAACTTTATTTTGGACATGAAATCTCACAAAAATTGACACTTAGATTGTGGATAATAATCTCATTCCATTGTGATCGGGATTGGGACTATTGGAGAACAAGAAATGCATATTTTGG
>CAIGRP010022738.1:0-10976 GCA_903798385.1 Fraxinus cuspidata | reverse complement strand
TTTTAAGGTAATCTCGTCATAAAAAGTTTTAAAGGAGGCTTGTGTATTAAGTACAACAAATTGATCGCGAAACCTTTGTTCGGTGGAGCCCATTTTTTGTAGTGAAGTATTCTATACATATTTTTACTCTCATTGGAACCCTATAAATATAATTTCATTATTATTATAAAATCACATACTTAGTTTCGATTTTCTATATTATGTTTTCTTGTATTCTTTTAATTTCATTACATGTTGTCAATATAAATCTTCTAACAAGTCAAAAATTTGTTTTGCTTACGAAACTAATTCAAGATGAATTGCCAATATATCTATTTAGTTGATAATGCAAATGCGCATACTATTCATCAAGACAAGTACTTCTTGAACTTAACATTAGAAGAAAATAATATTAATATAGTATCGATGCAACAAATACCGTTGAAAGCTCCAAAAGAGTTAGTATTATCTAGCCAAATATATAAAATTATATATTGACATTGTACTTTCAGCAAATCCATAAGATATTTGATTTAGTTTAAATGATATTATAATAGATATCACATTAAGATAATGCAAGAAAATAATGTTGAATATTTTTATATAACTTCTTTTGTATATGACCAAAAATATATAAAAGAAAAAATATCGGAACTCCCCTCTAACTTATACTAGACATTCATAAAAATGACTGAATTAAACATTACCATGAACTTGAATTTCGTTGATCCAAAATTTTTTATTCTTTAGCATGATCTACTGGGACATCCAACAATGATAATGATGCACCAAATAATTAATAATTCACATGTACATTCTGTAAAGAATCAGAAGACTCTTTTACCTAATGATTATCCATGTGTTACTTGTTTGAAAGACAAGTTAATCATTAAACCTTACAATAGAAATACTAATGTTGAATTTTCAAAATTTTTGAAAAGAATTTATAGAGATACACGTGGGTCAAGCAACCACATTGTGGGCCATTTCATTATTTATGGTTTTAATTGATTATTCCACTAGATGGTCACATGCTTGCTTAGTTTCCAATATAAATGTAGCTCTTGCTCATTTCATAAAATTACGAACCCAATTCTCTAATTACTCAAGCAAGACAATTCGTCTTGATAATGCTAGTGAATTTAGATCAAAAACATTTGATGAGTATTGTATATGAACTAGAATTGTTATTGAACGTTTGATTTCTCATGTTAATACATAAAATTGCTTAGTGGAGTCATTTATCAAACATCTACTACTTGTTGTTGGACCATTACTTATGAAAACAAAATTCTCAACTTCTTTTGAGGTCAGGCCTTATTATGTGCTACAACATTGGTTCATATAAGACCAATTACATATTATCAATGTACACATTTACAACTTGCATTTGATCATAAACCTAATATTTCTCACCTACGAACTTTTAGTTGTGTTGTTTAAGTCCCAAGTTTAACCCTGCAACAAACTAAAAGGGGTCTCTAACTAAGAATATGTATGATTGAGGAACTTATTACAATTCATAAAGTAAGTCAAGAATATGTATGATTGAGGAACAACCATCATATTCAAGTATCATGCATATTAATTTCAACAAAAGATAATACAACAATATTTTTTTAAAAATAGCTTTATTGCTTAACTCAAATGAGACTATATCAAAGGGAACAAACTCAAGCATATTTTTCTGAAATTCTTTTATACACATGAATTTCAAAAGAATGATGATATCGATGTTCAATAAGTTCATTCGGGTGACAATGTAGTTGTCTTATTCAAAAAGTACTACTAACATCTATATTTAACAACTAGCTATACTCTTTTCCCTTCTTTAGATTTTTTTCCACTGAATTTTTACCAAATCTTTTTGTTGAGGCAGTTATTGTGCATATAACCACCAAAGGGAGATTGTCGTAAATTTATAAGATGGTTATTGATGATTATTTAGCTCATGTTTGAACTCTATTTGCATGACGAATTTCGTTTATTAAAATACAGAAATCGTTAAAAGTTACATTTCAATAAATATAGTAGAGGTTGATCTTCCTGTGATTGCAGAACTACAAGATCCTCTGACTAATGGTTTGAATGTTGGGCCACGTGGATTAAATACTGGACTTGGATATTTGTTGAAAATTTGATTTATTAGAAACTTGGTAGGTTTGGCATTTGGATTTCGGGATTTTGATTTGGACTTCGAGATTTGGACTTGAATATAATTTGATTTGAAGAAAACTTTAATCTACTTGGACTTGCTTGAATTTGAAGACTCTAATCTTTTTGATATTTCTGGACTTGACTTTAAAGAGTTTCTTCTCTTTCACTGATTTTGGATTTCTTCTGCACTTGTGAACTTTTTTTGTAGCTTTAACTTATGAAATTCTTTTTATGGACCTTTGGTACTATTTATAGATAAAGTTGTAATCACTTTGTAACCACCCACTTATCTTTAATTTGATTTAATTTGATTTATTGAATTTAAAAAAGTATGATGGACCTTTTAATGTAGGATTGGCTTTAGTGTAGGTTGGGTCGTTAGATTTTGTTAGTAAATTTAAATGGGCTAACAAATTAAAATTGATCCGACCCATTAGTTATTTTATTTATTTAGTTAGTTATTTGATGTCTACAGATGCAATCAAGATTTATTTATTTATTATAAAAAATAAATAGATAAATCTTGAAAAAACAAAACATTTAGAGGGACTCGAATTTGTTTCTTTAACCCAAAATAATTTAGATTTATCCATTGAAAGGAATTTGAATCCTGTTTGACTTGAAGAAAACAAATCTCACCCGTATGAATTAAACTTGTTGGACTCGATTTATGTTTGTCTTTTCTTCATCAGCTTTTTCTTTACCAAGAAGGGTTCTTGAGAATAATTTCATGGTGGACATGTTCTATGGATCGATTATTGGTGAGACAAACAGTTGCTCCAATTGAGCCAAATTCGTAATTAGCTTGGAGGCTCCATCGCCAGATAACGACAAAAAGAAGCGGTAAAAATTGGAGGTTGTTGTTCCATTTCGCCACCTCGATATTGCACGAACGCCGTCGACCAGTCGGAGATCAAATTTTTGATTTATTTGCACCGCCATCGTCGTCTAGGATTGAGGCTGACGTGGTTCCATAGTGCCTTAAATTACATCTGTTTGTGGCTGAAGAAGAGAGACAGAATATGCTGTGGCAATTAACCTTTTTTTTTTTCCTTCTTCCTGTGTATATGTATATAAGCACATAAGCAAAATTTTGGCATGCTTGTAATGGCATGTGGATTTATATGCATACACACGTGTTTGTTTGTGTGCAATGATCACCCCTTTTTTTAAGCAGAAACCAAAGTTTCAGTAAACATTAATGGGCTGTTCTCTTTGTATTTCAATTTTGTGTTTTGAGTTTTGAATTCATTTTGGATTTTGTTTTTTGAGTGTCCATTTTGAGATTGTTGAAAATATGTTTTATTTTTTGCATTTGAAAAATTATTTTGAAAACATCCAAAATGCGTTTTAAAAATTTTGACTTGATTGCAAATTTTAAATTTATTTTCAAAAACTCGTTTTCGAAAATGGGAAAGAGAACGCGTTTTCATTGTTTTGGAAAATCGAAAACAGAAAACGGGTTGAAAATGGTAAAGAGAACAGACCCTAATAAATTTTTCTTGTCCGTTTCCCTTTTTTTGTGTGTGTGTTTCTGTCGTGACTGACTTTAATATGAATATATATATTTTTATGTTTCACCTTTTTTTTTTTTATTAACAAACATAATTTTTCAAAGAAAATAATAATAATTATTTCTTACTCTTATTATTATTATTATTATTTTTCTTTTAATCTGCCATTTTTGTTATTACTTTTATATACAGACGTGGATATGTGAATGTGTGTAAATGTTGTGTGCATGTTTTATGTGTATATGTCACATGTTATGGATTTGGCCAAGTTAGTTTTTGCTTTGCAATTTTTTTTTTTTTTGGGTAATGATTCTAATGTTTATTATGTATGTAATCCATTTTTTTTTCATGTTCTTTTAGCATTGTTCTAATTGAATTAAAACTAATGTATCTTTCGTTTTGTTCTTTTTCAGGAATTTGGATTTTGAAGCAATTCAAGAATTTTAAGGTTCGATTCATATTATTTGTGGAGGGTATAAATTTTTCTGATGTAGATATTTTAGAAGTTCGGAAGATGTTAGCTTAGAAACAGGCTAAAAAATCTTCAGACCATCTTGTGCACGTTGAGGACCACCGACACCTTGCACCTGCCCAATGCATTTATGTTGAGTACCAAGGACTAACACCTTTCACTGTAAGACATTTATGTTGCGGACCAAGGACCGGCACCCTTCACCTGTTCAAGGCATTTATGTTGCGGACCAAGGATCGACACTTTTCACTTGTCCAAGGCATTTATGTTGCGGACCAAGGATCGACACTGTTCACCATCCAAGGCATTTATGTTGAGGACAAAAAACCGATTCCTTTGACCGTCCAAAGTATTTTGTGTTTATGACCAAGGATTGACACTTTTCACTGTCTATGATATTTGACTTTTGGTCTTGGGCAGGAGACAGAAGAACATCCCAGAATAATTTGTCCCAGATGGGAGACCTATGGAGGTCTGAAACTTGAAGCTTGGAAGACCTTGTCCCGAATAGGGGATGGATGGAGGGCCCGATTCTTGAAGTTTGGAGGACTTCATCCTCGACAGGAGACTGATAAAGGTATTGAACATGAAGCTTGGAGGACTTTGTCTAAGACAAGGAATCGATGGAGGCCCGATTCTTGAAGTTTGAAGAACTTCATCCTTGACAGGAGACTAATAGAGGTCTTGAATATGGAACTTGGAGGAGCTTGTCCAAGACAGAAGACCGATGGAGACCCAGAAGTTTTAGGTGAAAAATCACTGAATTTGATGATCCAGACTATAGAGGTAAATATTTTCATTTTCCAAACTCTTCATTTTTTCTGGTTCCAAGACCTTTGACTGAAAGTGGACACTAAAGCTTCGTGAGTACCAACTTCAAGAAGAGATATGATGCTTCATATTTCTTGTCTGAACCATCTTTCATTACTATATCTTTCATTGTCTGAGATTTTCAAGAGGTGTCGAGTTTTTACAACATCCCCATATACCTTCTTTGGTTTTCACCTCATATTTCCAGGATACAAGATTTAGTCCAAGGGCCATCATTGTCAGAAGAACCAATTACTCATGTGTTCAATGTTGAAGCAACTCATTTTGAGGCAAACAAAGATGTTTATTGAAGAAGTTAATTTTTGTTCTTCTTGATGGTGATGAACTTACAGAAAATCTACATGAGCTGCAGATGGGAATGTAATGTTGAATCCAACATAAGTCAAAAAACTGTCAAATAAAGTTAGGTGACTAGCAAATATGAACTCTTGGAGGCACATCTTCGTACTATTGTTTGGTAATGAGTCGACTTTATGGAATTAACTTCAACTGGAGTTTAATTGGCTTGAAAAATGTATGAACTATCATCATCCTTTTTTATGGCAAATTTTTCATCCTTAATTTCTCTTGAATATAGATAAAGACAAGCCGCCTACATACCCAAATATGATTAAGTCGAATGTAGTTCATTACAAGAATACGCTTTTTTTTATTTAATAGGACTGTTCATAGTTTATCCTCTTGCGGGACAGGAGTAGCACATTTTATTATAATGAAAAATTTACAAGATAAAGAATTTTAAGCATAAAAATGCTTTAGGAATTTTTCGTTGATAGGTCCCATTTGTAGTTCATCTTTGTCGACAATCTTGTATGCTCCATTAGTGAATGCATGAGTAACAAAAAATAGACTATCTCATTTAGGTTGGAATTTGTCCCCAATTATTCTTGTGATTATGATTGGCTTGCTTACCAAAAGTATCAAACTCCAACTTCAAATGATCTTGCTAGAACCTTTTTGTTGAAGGATTTCATCAACCGAGTTTGATAGCATTCCAAGTGCATTCGTGCCTCTAATATCTTTTTATCTAAAGCTTCTAGATCTTACAGTCGAAGACGATCATTTTCTTTTGTTGTCCAACCTTTTGGATTGCAATTCGAAGTGACGGGATTGGACACTCCAAAGGAAGTACAGCTTCCACTCCTACACGAAAGTATAAGGACTAGCTTGTGTTGGAATTTGATAAGTGGTTCGATAAGCCTACAAGGCTTCAGTGATTTTTTCATGCCAACCTCTTTTCTATTTGGAAACAATCTTCTTTACTGCACAAAGTTTTGTTGAACGTCTCTGCTAACTCGTTAGCTGCTGTATTGTATATGGACGAGTTGTAATGTTTGAATCCAAACTTTGCACATAAATTATTTATGTGGCTATTGCAAAAGGATTTTCCATTATCAGTGATGATGTGTCGTGTGACCATATCGATAAAGTATATGAATACGAATGAAATCTGCGACATTTTATTTCTCTACTTCCTTCAATGGTATATCTTCAGCCCACTTAGAGAAGTAAATAGTCCTAGTGAGAATCTATGAATGCCTGGCTGGAGACTTTAAATTTATATGTCCAATCACAGCAAGACCCTATGTATCGAATAGCTACTTTTTTTAGTAGGCTGCACAAAGTTTTGTTGAATGCCTCTGCTAATCCATTAGCTGCTGCATTGTACATTGAGGAGTTGTATTGCTTAAATCCAAATTTTGCACATAAATTATTTATGTGGCTATTGCAGAAGGATTTTCCATTATCAGTGATGATGTGTCGTGTGACCATATCGATAAAGTATATGAATACGAATGAAATCTGCGACATTTTATTTCTTTACTTCCTTCAATGGTATATCTTCAGCCCACTTAGAGAAGTAAATAGTCCTAGTGAGAATCTATGAATGCCTGGCTGGAGACTTTAAATTTATATGTCCAATCACAGCAAGACCCTATGTATCGAATAGCCAAGAAGCTATTGTTGAATGTAATGGTTCCGGAGGCTGGTGGATGAAATTTGCATGGACTTGGCAAGCTTTACATTTATTCGTATAATTTATGGAGTCTTGTACCATAGATGACCAATAGTAACCCATTCTCTTTATTCGAAAATGGAGTTTAAGCCTGGACTTATGAGCACTACAGATTCCAGAGGGGCTTCTTCCAGGACTTGTGCTGCTTCATCATTACTTAAGCATCAAAGGAAAATTCCATCGAAAGAACGTCGATAAAGTGTATCCTTATAAAGACAAAGCGAGATACACGTCTCCTTATTTTAGTCTTTCGTCATGGATTATCTGGTAACTTTTGATGTTGAAGAAAATTGATTATGAGTTATCTCCAATCATCATATTCTTCATCAATAGCTTCAACATTATTGTTTTCGACCAAATTCTCAGGTAACAATTATGGAAGCACCCATCTTTAAGCAATTAATATGGGATGAAAAAAGTCACCATCTGATCTAGCTGAAACAACAGCCAAATTAGCTAAAGCATCAGTTTCTTTGTTTTCACTTCAGGCACGAATTTGATTTTTACCGAATCAAATCACTTCATAAGCATTGATGCATATTCATGATATGGCTTCAAGTCTGAATTATGGATATCATACTCGGCTAGAAGTTGGTTGATTATCAATTTAGAATCTTCAANCATAAGCATTGATGCATATTCATGATATGGCTTCAAGTCTGAATTATGAACTTTGTACTCAACTAAAAATTTGTTGATTACCAATTTAGAATCTCCAAACAATTCCAACTAATGAACATTCATATCTAATGCCGTCTCGAAGCCAAGTATAAGGGCTTGATATTCCGCCACATTGTTTGAACATTTCTTTATTAAGGTAAATGAGTAAGGCATGAAAAGATCATGAGGAGTAACAAAGACTACTCCTGCTGCAGTACCATAACTTCAAGCTGCCTCGTCAAGGAATAGCCTCCTAGATTCTGTAAACAGGACCTCTTCATCCAGAAGGTCTTTATAAAGTTCCCATTCCGCTGGACTTCAATGATCAGCAAGGAAATCTATCGAGCTTGTCCTTTCCTTTTGTGGAATAAATTTCATATCAAACATGGATAATAGAATAGCTTATTTTTCTATCCTTTCGGAAATAATTGGCCTGGACATTATGTACTTTACTGGATCACTCTTTAAAACAATATTGATTGTATGTGATAACATATAATGCCTTAGTTTTTTAGTCGCGAAGATCAATGCAAAACATATTTTTTTAATAGGTGAATACTTCATTTTTGTACCTACCAATGTCAGACTCAAGTAATAGAGTGTATACTCTTTTCTTTCATCATTGACTTGGACAAAAAGCGCATCTAGAGAATATTCTTGAACTGCAACATAAAGTCAATGGCTTCCTTGGAGTTGAAGCTACGAGTACTGGCGGATGAGATAAATATTACTTAATGCTTTGAAAAGTATTTTGATATACATTATCCTACTCAAATGGTAATTTTTCTTTACCAATTTGTTAAATGGATGACAACATCCTACAAGGTTGGAGATAAATCTTCGAATGTTTGCAAGTTTTTCTTGAAAACTTTTCAACTCATATACATTTCTTGGCTTGGCATATTGATTATGGCGTTAATTTTTTATTGATCTATTTTAATGACCCGATGTTGAACAATGAAGCCAAGAAATTTCTTAGAGGTGACACCAAATGCACACTTTAGCGAATTTATCTTTAGTTAATCTTGTCAGGCTCTTGAAAACATCCCGTAAGTCTTATAAATGATTTTCACATTTCTTTATTTTAACAACAAGATCATCCACATAGCATTCCATATTCTTATGTAGCATTTCATCAAAGATCTTTTGCATTGCTTCCTGGTAGGTTGCCCCTGCGTTTTTTTTATTGATCCAAAAGGCATAAATTTGTAACAACATATGCCTTTAGTAGTACAGAATGATGTAAGCTCCTCATCTTTTGGATTCATCCATATTTGGTTGTATCCTAAAAACCCATCTATGAAAGATAGAACTTCATACCCTGTAGTTATATCCACCATCAGCTTTGTTACTGAAAGTGGGAAATCATTTTTTTGGACATGCTTGGTTTAAATCTGAAAGTCAACTCAGATTCATAGTTGTCCATTCTTTTTCCTAACAGGAGCAATGTTTGTGATCCAAGTTGGGTACTTGACTTCACATATGAATCCCACTTCAATAAGTTTGTTGACTTCCACTTCAATTTGTAAGATCGATTCTGGTCAAAATCTTCTTTGAGGTTGTTTAATCGGATGAACTCCATGTCTTAGTGTAAGGTAATGTACCGCAACCATTCTAAACCGGTATTCCTAAGACCATACAAATACATCTATGTATTTCTAAAGTAAGCGGATATACTCAGACTCCTCTTTTTGACTAAGGAGAGCACTTACAAACACTGGTGTCGGGTTTTCTTCGGTTTCTAAGTTCAATTGTTTCAAGTCATCCATAGTAGCTTGTCTCCTTCTTTAAATTTAGGTAGAATTGGTGTAGGTTCATCTGTTGTGGCAAAGTTTTCAAACTCAAATTCTAAGTTAGAAACTTCTTCAAAAGCAATGTGACTAACATAGAGGTCTTCTTTATCCTTATCATTCTTTTTATACGAGTAAACTCTCTGACTTCTTTGTCCTTTTCTTCATTGTTGAGGCTTCAGACTTGGGTTAGAAGTTTTTATTCCAAGTCGAAAGAATACAGATTGTCTTTTAGAGGACTTCTTAGGAGCTTCCAACCCTCCAAATATTGAAACTCTGGTGTTCTCGCTTTTAATTCAATCGAACACTAAATGTTTGAATCTTCTAATCTCTCTTCTGCGACTTTATACATTTGAATCGTGATTAGGTTTGAGGAAATCTTCTCGACGAATTTGGATCATATCCCAAACCATACCTAGGTCGTGACGTAAGGGTCCACCAGAATCAGAAATGATATGCCCACCTGAAAGAATAGAATCAAGATCACCCAATTTGCGAAGTTCTCATTTCCCAACATTCTCAAAGAGCTTTTTGACTTGAGGATTGTAACATCCTTGGAATGTTTGTTTTGACTCTTCGACTTCTTTAGTATCCTACATATCTTATTTGGAAGAGCTTGTAATAGAAAGTTTTGATATGTTTGGAACATATGTTGAAACTTCTAAGGTAGACTTACGTTTTCCTTAGGCCTTCATGAGTTGATAGGGTAAAAACATTTTTGGAAGACTAGGTATTAAAAGATTAACTCTTTTTTAATACCTTAATACCCGTTGGATTATATGTAAATTTTGTTTTACCTTTAAGGTGGAACAATAATCGATGTGTTGTTATCATCTGTATCTCCTTTAATTTCAAATCTGGACATGGACAATCCTACATAATGTCATCATCCTCTATGTAAAATTCAGCATCAGCAAAACGAGATTCTTCTTTGAGGTATGGTTTGGAATTAGCTACTACACATTTGACTTCTCCATCTCGGGTATATTTGAAGCATGAGTGCCAAATTAAAGGTACGCCTCCAGTTTCATTTAGCCAAACACGTTCGATGAGTAACTTGTAGGATGTTTTAACATGGAAGATAGTTGAGAAAATTAACTCCCCTATTTGCAGCTTCGAATCATGTCAATAGATCGTTGTCCTCTCTAGTTGAATATTTGAATCATGATCTTGTGCATGGACAAATCACTAACATTGATTCTAATATTCTTCATCGTCTTGATTGACATAATATTTACGATAGACCTACAATCAATCATCATGCCATTTATCCTGCATTCTCGAATATAACCACTAACATACAGTGGTTTATTATGTAAACGAGAACCCATTTGTAAATCTTCATCATCAAATGTAATGGTGGCCAAACTATCTTGTCGGGTTGTGGAGCCAACACGTTTTAAAACTTTGTCTTCGTATTCTTCCAGATCGATCAATGCTGCGACTAAGGCCATTCAATCATCAAAAGGGAGACTAATAGACTCTGCTAAACTTGTATTGGAGGGAATATTATTGAGCCACGAGATATTTATCTTCTATTTTGAACTCTCTCTCGA